>UESW01003960.1:1051256-1064871 GCA_900491605.1 Calamus simplicifolius
CGAAGACCATCGCCGATCGGATGGATCGCAACTATCGGATCGATCATCGCCGATCGGGATCATGGCTTGGATCGATCGCAACCATCGGATCATCTCCGATCAGATTGATCATGGTCCGATCGATCATCGATGGGATCATGGCTTGGATCGATCGCAACTGTCGGATCATCCCGATCGAATGGATCACAACTATGGATTGATCATCCCGATCGGGATCATGGCTTGGATTGATCGCAACCGTCGGATCGTCTCCGATCGGATTGATTGCAACCCGGATCGATCATCGCCGATCGGGATCATGGCATGGATCGATCGCAACCGTCGGATCGTCTCCGATCGGATTGATCGCAATCGTCAGATCCATCATCGCCGATCGGGATCATGGCTTTGATTAGCTGGCTGGTGCCTAGGCACCAGCCAGTTCTAGGCGCAGCCTAGGCCCAGCCGGCCATGGCACGGCTCAGAAGGGCCGTTCTGGAGGGCCGTGCTGGCATGGCCCAGAAGGCCATTCTGGAGGGCAAAACGCCCCTGGCCTGCCAGGCACGGCCCGTAGCCCATTTCTTGATGGGTCACGGGCTGTGCCGAATTGAATTTTTTTTAATGGGATGTGCCTGGCAGGCCATTTGTTAATGGGCCGTGCCAGGCATGCACGACAATTTTTATGGAACGATGGGCCTGGGCCGTGCCGTGCCAGGCACGACCCAGCGCCCATGCTACAGCTAGCTAAATGGAATAACAAGTTAGCTAACCAGTTAACTCTCAGACCAATAAAATTATCTAAGAGTGAAGAACTTTCTTACCAATCAATTTTGCACGCAGATACTTACCTGCAAGGCGACCGAACTTCCCTGTATCAAGCTTAGAGTTGCCTAATAGTTTTATAATCATCAAAATCAATCTGGGGTCAACAGTATGGATACCTCGGCTTACCGAGAAATGAGAATGGCTCGTATTACTGGGGCGATCCGACCTTGATAAAGGCGATTGATCTTCGCTACTTGGTGGCTATGACAACTGGCTAGCGAGATGTTGGGATTGGACCTGACCTAATTGTTGATGTGTACAGGCCTTGATGTAATGACAATTTTACCCCTCATCACATGTCCCCCACTCCCTAGTCCAAAGTGTAAATTCGGATATAGGGAGTAGAATTTCAGAATAACCTCATTCAGGGAATCCGATGGGTCAGGTAATGATAACTCCGTAAACATAATCATCGTTTCGTCATCATTTTTTGTCGTGGCTCGAGAAAAAGACGCCTAGTTTATCGCAAGCTGCGATTATGGGAGCTCCACGTGGTGGGACTCCTTTATTTCTGGCACCCATATCGAAATTTTTTGGTGTTTGGGGTTTCTTTTGGATCTGCTATTTAAAGAAGGCTAGGGCGATGTTCCTTCTGCAACGCCTCCTTCGTCCCTGCCATAGAGATTTTTTTCTCTTTTTTGAGCCCCGTTCGTTTGTTTGCGTTTTACCCCCCATTCAACCAATATGAGTGGTCCAAGCGATGTTGTCTCTGAGGTAACCCTAAACGATTTGGATAGGGTCCGTCGCCATTACAGAGTTCCTCTGGATGTAGCCTTTTTCTCTTTTCCATGTTATTTCGAGGATATTTGGTTTGAAGGAGTCCGACAGATGAAGGGTGTCTGATCCCAAGATGGGGTGCCTCTCGAGCGTCCCGTTGCTATTTATTGATCCTCCTCGGCGAGGGGGGCAACTCTCATTTCATGCGAGCACCCACTGAGGTGGTGACGCGTGGCGAGTTTCCGCATAGTTACGTTGGAGTTGATAGCTCGGGCGATTGAAATACCCGCCAGAAGTAGTTTAAATACGGATGGGGGATGCCATCGTTAATCGCTTCTCCTGCTGACCTCCCAAATTTAGGATTGTAGGATGGCTTTTGAAAATGGAGGGGTCTACTGGGGCGCCAGATAACGGCGATAATGGCTGCGGGGGGCAAGGCCCCTCCGTGAGGGGGCCCCCACCGAAGCCGCGCTTCAGTAACTATCGATATGGAGGACCTATTGTTGATGCTCGCGGAGTGTGATCGACTCGAAGATGGTCAAAGAATACTTGGTCGTCTCCACGAGGGAGCAAGCTCCTTAGTCGGATCAACAGTCAGCTGGAAGGGCAAGTGGTGACTCTCCAGCAACAAATCGCTATTCTTACTGCCGAGCTAAGTTTGCGGCGTGGGGAGAGCTTGGCAGCATCCGGTGGAGACGATAAGCCCCGTGAGGATCGTGTGTCTTTTTCTTTTCTTTTTGTTTTTCCTTTTATGATGAAAAAAAGAATTTTGCAACTTTCGTGTTCGCTACCATCTTCGAAACGTTCGTTCTTATCATGTGAGTCTTACAAACGAACCACCCCTCCTGGGGGATCTCTGGTGATCTTATCGAGACCAAGGTACGGTTTCCCCATTTTAGCCAAGGTAAGAACTCATAAGTTCCAGTCGGAGTGTAGTATATCACTCAGTTTTGCCAAAGCATAAGGAGCGTCCCGTTAGCGTTGGGGCGAGAATAGCTATCTCAGTTTGGACCGGGGAACAAGGGAACGTTCGGTTTTTATCGAATCAAAAAGAGATGCCTCGGTTTTTTTCCAAAGTAAGGAGACTATCTCGGCTTTGATCAAAGCAAAAAGCGATGTCTTGGTTTAGACCGAAACATAACGGTGGTTCAGCTTCGGGCCGAAGCAGGAGATATCGGTGTGTCTTTATTGAGGAGTACTTGGCTTCTGCGCCTTTTTTATTACTCTACCAGCGTCTTGTATTTTCCAAGGCGAGTTGGCTTTACGTGGGTGACAAGCATCCGACTTTCATTAGGGGACGTCTCTTTCAGTGAGGATTTCCTAGGCTCGTCCATATCTCAAAGATCTGCAGGCAGTTTTTCTGCATTTAAGGCTCTTGATTCGAGATCAGAGGAAAATCTTTTTCCTTGCATCATGGTCTGGGAAATGCGTTCGGCGCGCTTTGAAAAGCACCCTTTTATTCTGAGCTGCCGCGTGGCAGCGTAGCTGGGGTGTTTTGAATCCTGGGGCCTTCTGTTTTAATTTTTGTCCTTGGCTTGTTTGCCTATAAAAATGGGAAAAGGGGCCCGTGTTGAGCTATCTCCAAAACCTTCTCTTTCTGAAAGTTGTAAGGGCTTTTATGGCGTTGTTTCATTGAGGTTGAGAGTGGAAAGACCAAGCTTTTCCTTTGCAAGTTGGTTCGTCCTAGATGACTAGGGTGATGAAGAAGCTGCTGAAGAGCGAGCAGTCCTCAAGGGAAGAATTCTTGGAGGTCATATGGAGAGCGCACGGGAGGCCCGCAGAAGTCATATGGGGAGCGCACGTATGCGCTTCCTGTGTGTCCTTTGTGGTTCGCCATGGGGATAGCCAGACATGCAAAGCACATGCCGTCCCCATGGGTTACATGAACTTCCCCTCCCCTCACAGGATGAACTGAGAGATCCAATATGAGGGAGGTGTTGGTCTGCTGGTACCCTGTCTATGTCTTCGGGTTGCGGCTAGCAGCCCAGCATCCCACTATAGGGGGAGGGAGCCCTCAGCCTCGGCACCCATAGGTCTTCAGCCCAGTTTTGTCTTTTGGCCTGTCCATTCAAGGGATCAATGACTCAACTAGAGTCATATGATTTCTCTGATTTCTTGGATGCTGCAGCGACACAGAGGTCGAAGCTATTTTTTAATTCATTTGTTTTTACTTCCTACACCGTAGTGCGCTTGTAATATCTCTTCAGAGGTTGTATTTCTCATCGATTAACGAAATAAAGAAAGTTTTTTGTTCTTTTTTCTTTTTTCAAATGTTTGCAGATTTTTTTTTTCCCTTTTGGCGTGACCACGCAGTCTTGCTCGTTTTAGGCGTACCGAGTATGCTCGGCTCGTAAACCTTCGATTGTGCTTGGGTAGCACTTCCTTCATTAGGCATTTTCATAGTGTTTGACCCCCTTCAGAGGAGGCACTGGTCTCTGTTCAAGTCAGAGGGAGGTCTGGGCGACCTTACTGGTTCACAAGATAGGTGCGGCCCGATAAAAGGGACTAAGTAGGTCTTTTCCTAAGGAGGAAAGATTTGCACAATTCTACTGATGGGCAGAGAGAGGGATTGCTTATTTGCCAAAGTATGATAAGACGTATCGATTGCGCTAAAATGTTTGGGAAATTAACCGGCCTTGCCGTTACTACAGAACTGCCGGGGCCACTTGGCTTTGTCCAAGGCTTCAAAGATTAACAAGAAATTTGATTCGGCTTTGCCCGAGGGTTCTGGTAGCAAGATATGCACTCGGCTTTGTTCGAGGCTTTTAATAATAACAGACGCATTTCGGCTCTGGCCAAGGCTTTTAATGATAAGAGATGCACTTCTGCTTGGCTGAGGCTTTTAATAATAAGAGATGCACTTCTGCTATGGCCGAGGCTTTTAATAATAAGAGACGCACTTCGGCTCTTGCCGAGGCTTTAATAATAAGAGATGCACTTCTGCTTTGGCCGAGGCTTTTAATAATAAGAGATGCACTTCGGCTCTGGCTGAGGCTTTTAATAATAGAGATGCACTTCGGCTCTGGTTGAGGCTTTTAATAATAAGAGATGCACTTCTGCTTTGGCCGAGGCTTTTGATAATAAGATATGCACTTCGGCTCTGGCCGAGGCTTTTAATAATAACAGACGCACTTCGGCTCTGGCCGAGGCTTTTAAATAAGAGATGCACTTCTGCTTTGGACGAGGCTTTTGATAAGAGATGCACTTCGGCTCTGGCCGAGGCTTTTAATAATAAGAGATGCACTTCGGCTCTGGCTGAGGCTTTTAATAATATCAACTCACTTCGGCTCTGGCCGATGCTTTTAATAATAAGAGATGCACTTCTGCTTTGGCCGAGGCTTTTGATAATAAGAGATGCACTTCGGCTCTGGCCGAGGCTTTTTATAATAATAGACGCACTTTGGCTCTAGCCGAGGCTTTTAATAATAAGAGATGCACTTCTGCTTTGGCTGAGGCTTTTGATAATAAGAGATGCACTTCGACTCTGGCCGAGGCTTTTAATAATAACAGATGCACTTTGGCTCTGGCCGAGGCTTTACATTATTGGAGATATCACTCGGGTCTGTCGAGGCTTCATAAAAGATTATATTTTACTTGGTGCTGCTAAGGTACGGAGATCGCTCGGCCTGGTTGATGATTTATAAAAGATTATATTTTACTTGGCGCTGCCAAGGTACGGAGATCGCTTGGCCCGACTGAGGATTTATAAAAGATTATATTTTACTTGGCACTGTCAAGGTACAGAGATCGCTCTTGGCCAAGGATTTATAAAAGATTATATTTTACTTGGCGCTGCCAAGGTACAGAGATCACTCAGCCCAGCCAAGAATTATAAGAGATTATTTTTTACTTAGCGCTGCCAAGGTACGGAGATCGCTCGGCCCGCCAAGGAATTATAAAATTATATTTTACTTGGCGCTGCCAAGGTGGAGATCGCTCGGCCCAGCCGAGGATTTATAAAAGATTATATTTTACTTGGCGCTGCCAAGGTACGGAGATCGCTCGGCCCAGCCGAGGATTTATAAACATGCTTCTCATTGCAGCTATTAAAGAGGGCAGTAAAGGTAGAAGTTTTGCGAATTTTTAAAAATTTTAATTCAGTGGATAGAGTAAATTCGAGAGGGAGAGCGTACTCTTATTGATGATACACGCGGAGATTATCCGAGTTCCATGTCCGGGGAATGGATCTCCCATTTAGATCTTGGAGCTTATAGGTGTCGGGTCTGATTACTTCTGTAATTTGATAAGGACCCTCCCAATTAGGTGACAGCTTTCCTTGCTCCAGAGGTTTTGAGACAGATGCCTTCCAAAGTACCAGATCGCCTGGGAGGAAGAGCTTTCCTTTAACTCTGGTAGAATGATAGCGGGCGACTCTTTGTTGGTAGGCCGCATGGATCCGGGCTTTCTTCCTGACTTCTTCTATCAAGTCAAGATCAGTTCGGAGTTGTTCATCATTAGATTCGTCCGAGTAGCCTTCGGTGCGAGGAGAGGGGAGTCCGACCTCCACGGGAATAATCGCTTCTGTGCCGAAAGCCATCTTGAAGGGAGTTTGGCCCGTGGGAGTCCTCTCAGTGGTTCGGTATGCCCACACACATGATGGAGCTCCTCTGCCCATCTGCCTTGTGCTTGGTTGAGCCGGGCTTTAATTCCCTGCAAGAGAGTTCGGTAAGTTACCTTGGCTTCTCCATTAGCTTGAGGATGTCCGACCGAAGTTAGGCGATAGAGAATTCCATGATCCTCACAGAACTTCTGAAACTTGGGATTGTCAAACTGCTTCCCGTTATCGGTGATGATAGTGTGGGGAAGGCTGAAGCGGCTGATGATGGACCTCCATACAAAATCCTTAGCTCGAGCCTCAGTTATTTGGGCGACTGCTTCGGCTTCAACCCACTTAGTAAAATAATCAATTGCAACGAATAAAAACTTCCTTTGTCCCGTTGCGAGAGGAAAAGGGCCAAGAATATCCATCCCCCACTTGGCAAAAGGCCAGGGGGATGATATGGAATTCAAGTAGGCAGAGGGGAGCCTCTGGATATTTGAGTGTCATTGGCATGCATCACAGGCTCGGATAAGGTCATCTGCATCGTTCTGCATCGTTGGCCAATAATATCCTTGGCGTAGCACTTTGTGGCACAGGGCGCGGCTGCCGAGGTGGTTGCCACAAATGCCTTCATGAACCTCCCGAAGAGCATAATTGGCTTCTGATGGATGGAGGCATTTGAGCAATGGCATGAAGAATGATCGCTTATACAACCGATCATCGATCAGGACATAGTGAGACGACTGCATCTTTAGCCTCCGCGCTTCTCTTCTATCAGTGGGTAGCAGCCCTTCTTTGAGATACTTGTGCAGGGCGTCTATCCAGGATGGTTCGGTGTCAATTTGCATCATCTGATCAGCGTCGGTGATGCTGGACTTCTCCAGGATTTCCAAGTGGAAACTCCGTTCAAGGTCCTTTGAGTCCATTGTCGTCAGACGAGACAAAAGGTCGGCGCGCGCATTTTCAGCCCTTGGGACTGGATGATCTTAAATTCATTGAAACAAGAAGATAGATCGTGCACCTTCTGAAGATACCGAATCATGTTTGGTTCTCGAACTTCAAATTCGCCTCGTACCTGGCCCGCCACTAATTGAGAGTCAGTGTAGGCATTCAGTTTTTCAACTTTGAGCTCGCGGCGATGCGGAGTCCAACGAGCAGGGCCTCATATTCTGCTTCATTATTTGAGGATGAGAAGGAGAAACGGATGCCATATTCAAAAGTAGCACCCTCTGGGCTGGTGAGGACCAGACCAGCACCTGAACTGCTTGCGCTGGAGGATCCGTCGGCGTGAAGTAACCATGGAGCACAGGGCTTTGGTTGCCCAGGGGTGCCCAGAGCAGAGCCATCTTCGGGCACGATGCATTCGAGGAGGAAATCTGCCAGGACCTGGGCTTTAATGGCCGGACAAGGCTGGTACTGAATGTCATGCTCGCTTAGTTCGACAGCCCACTTGGTCATTCTCCCCGATGCTTCCGGACGATGGATGATTGCCTTGATGGGTTGGTCAGTTAGGACGGTGATGGTGTGCGCTTGGAAGTATGGCCGTAGCTTCTGGACCGATGTTACTAGGGCCAGAACCATTTTCTCCACTCGAGTGTACCTCGTCTCAGCATCTTTGAGCAATTTGCTGACATAATAAATAGGCTTTTGAATTCTGCCCTCTTCTCTGATTAGCACCGAGCCAAAAGCATTCTCAGAGACCGCGAGGTATAGGCTCAGCATTTCACCTGGCTTTGGGCTACTGAGGAGAGGAGGTGAGCCGAGGTATTTCTTGAGGTCTTCAAAGGATTTCTGGCAATCTGAGGTCCATTGGAAGTTTTTAGCTGATCGAAGAGCTTTGAAGAAGGGAAGGCACTTTTTGGCTGATCGAGCAATGAAGCGACTAAGGGCCGCTATCCTTCGGTGAGGCGTTGCATGTCCTTGATCGATCCAGCAGGGGCCATCTGCCATAAGGCCTGAATCTTTTGGGGATTTGCTTGAATGCCCTGCTAAGATACCATGAAGCCGAGGAATTTCCCAGAGTTGATTCCGAAAGCACATTTGGTAGGGTTGAGCTTCATTTGATACTTTCGAAGCGTCTTGAAGCTTTCCGCAAGGTCTTCGATATGTTGGGATGCTTCCTTGCTCTTCACCAGTATATCGTCAACATAAACCTCTATGTTCTGACCGATTTGCTCTTTGAAAACTTTATTGACCAGCCTTTGGTAGGTGGCACCTGCATTTTTCAAACCAAAAGGCATAACTCGGTAACAATAGATACCTTGGTCGGTGAAGAAGGCAGTCTTTTCCTCATCTTCGGGCGCCATCCAGATCTGGTTGTAGCCTGAATAGGCATCCATAAAGGTCAGCATCTGGTGGCCTGAAGTCGAGTCCACAAGTTGGTCGATTCGGGGAAGAGGGAAGCTGTCTTTCGGACAGGCTTTGTTGAGGTCGGTGAAGTCGATGCAGATCCTCCATTTGCCATTTGACTTTTTCACCATAACCACATTTGCCAACCAATCGGGATAATTGACTTCTTGGATGAAGTTGGATTTGATAAGCTTATCCACCTCCTCTTCAATGGCTTTCTGATGTTTGGGGGCGAAGCTTCTTTTCTTTGCTTGATTGGCCGAACTGTCTCGTACATGTTGAGGCGGTGAACTAGGATATCTGGGCTGATTCCAAGCATGTCTGATGCGGACCAGACATCAACATTTCTTCGAAGGAATTCGATTAACTCCTACCGAGGCTTTTCTTCCAGCTGTGATCCAATCTTTACGGTTCGGTCGGGCCAAGCTTCGCTGAGTGGTACCTCCTCCACTTCTTTGGCTGGTTTTCCTCGTTGCTCGGCGAAATCCTCTCGGGCATCCAGTCCGTCCACCTCGGGTCTTCTGGACTGAAGGTCGGTGATAAAGCAATGTCGAGCTATAATCTAACTTCCCCGAACAATCCCCACTCCCCATTCGGTGGAAAACTTCATGGCTAGACGTGAGATGAAGACAGCAGCTCTCAGGGACATTAGGCCGGGTCTCCCAAAGATTGCGTTGTATGGCGACTGAAGCTTGGTCACCAGGAAATCTGTGTGAACAGTGGCAACACAAGGTCAAGTTCCTGCCCGAACCGTCAAGGTCACGACTCCCTCTAGGGTAATAACATCGCCGGTGAATCCCATTAGGGCGGAGTCCACGGCTCGGAGACTCTCCATAAGCAGTTTCATTTTGCAAACACATCGAGGTACAGAACATTGATAGAGCTCCCACTATCAATAAGAATCCGGCTTACATCCTAATTGTTTAGATTGAGAGATACAGTCATCGCATCATCATGTGAAAACTGTATCTTCTGGAGATCATCATTGGAGAAGGAGAGCCCATCAGTTCGTGCTCCCTTTGGTGCCGAATCTTCTTCATCGTTCCGCCGGCCCGACGGACTACCGACCGCATCGATCACATTGATGTGGCCAACAACCGGGGATTTGGAGGAGGAGGCTATTGAGGCTCGGGCTGGCGGTTACCCCCATTTCTTGGCTCGGGCACTCCTCTGAATTGGTTCAATCTACCCCACTGGATGAGCCTCTATTTCATTCTTCAGCTGCCAACATTCTTTGGTGTCGTGGCCATGGTCCCGATGGTAGCGGCAGTACTTGGTGGGGTCTCTCCGGGTCGCATCCCCTCGGAGAGAAGGTGATCGAGGAAGTTGACGCTCTATCTCCATGAGGATCTGCACCCTCGGGGCAGTGAGTGGGATGAACCGGTTGAACCTCCTAGGCGGGCTCCGAGTGCGATTCCTCGGCGGCGGTGGAGGAACCCTTTGGCGGCGAGGTGAGCTTATCTAACGGACAGATCGGTGTTTGTCCGAGCCCTTGGACTTCTTCTTCCTTGCCAGCTCGGCGCGGGCAGTCCTCCACGATTCTTTAACTCTGGCGTACTTGTCCGCTATGGCCATCATATCGAAGAGGTTCGGAGGGTAACTGACCTCCAACGCCAGGTGGAAGTCACTCTCCTTTAACACTCCGCCTGCTAGGGCTGACATGGCCACCTCATGGTTAAGGTGATCCACTTCCAGCATGGCCGTGTTAAATCGACTGAGATAGTTCTTCAGGGATTCCTCCTCTCTTTGCTTAATCTCAGAGAGGAAATCAGATCTCCACTAGTGATGGTGGCTGCTGATGAACTGGCTGATGAAGAGGCGACTCAGCTCATCGAATGAACCAACGGAACCTGGTTTTAAGGCATTAAACCAGGTCCGAGCGGACCCTCTAAGGGTAGAGGGGAAGGCGCGGCAGAGAATCACATCTGATGCCCCATGGAACATCATGATCGATCAGAAGCTACTGAGGTGGTCGTTGGGATCGGAGGATCCGTGATAAGGCTCGATGGCAGGCAGCTTGATATGGGAGGGAATCACTTCCCCCATGATCTCCTTGAAGAAGGGAATTCCTTTCTCCGCCTTATGCTAAAGCGGATGGGCTTGTCTAATGGCATCTAACTCCTGATGCCATTCCTGATGCATCTCCTGCATCTGCTGCCTGATCCCTTCATCCAGAGTGGTAGGAGTGTTGGCCCAGATGGCAACCCAAGAGGGGGGTGAATTGGGTTCTTTAAAAAATTTGATCTTTTTAAAAATTATCTGCTCTAAGACAAATGAAATTAATTGCAATGCAAATATAAAGCACAAACAAGAAGATAAAGATAGAGATAATGGATGCACGACAAACACAAGGATTTTATAGTGGTTCGGTGTATCCAACACCTACGTCCACTCCCAAGATTCACTTGGGTCCACACTATAACCAACTAGATTACAACCGAGTTGTTTTACAAGAGCACAACTCACAACTTGTTGTTTTCCTCCGGGATCACAATGAACCCAGCCAGTTTTCCGGGCTCACCAGCACAAAACCCTAAACTCAAGCTAATCTAGCTTGACCCGAGGTTAACAACCTCCACTAGTTCAATCCCCTTGATAGAACTAGCACAAACAAAATATAAGAATGTTTTACAATGATTCACAGCTCCTTAGTTGAGCAAATATTCAAAATAAAGTAACAAGTTTAGAAAAGCCTGTTTGGAGATGATTGAATTTGAGCTTTTCTTCTTTTCTTCTTTTCTCTTCTCCCTTTGGAATGATGAATCAAGCCTCAGCTTTAATCCCTCACAATCGTTGCAGTTGAGAAGATTGGAAATGAAGAAACGGAGCTTTTTCTTCAATTTGGGAAATCCACCGATTTTTGATTTGGGCGCCTTGGATTCCTCTTTGAGCTTTTTGGAGTGGAAGGATTTGAGTTTGAATGCTTTTCTCTTGAGATTCAGGCTCAGGCTTTCTCGGATTTTTGATTTGAAATTTTTTCTATTTTTCGTCGTCTCTTTTCAAACGGGTGTTTTCCCCTTTTTATAGATTTCTTTTAATCCATTTTTGGGAAGGAAACTAGCCGTTGGAGTGTACCTAAACAAAATATATCCGTTAGAAATTAGGTAAAAAGGAAATATTACCGTTAGAGCTGATCTGGCAATTTAAATTTTCGTTCCAGTCAGGTTGGAGTCGGCTCCAACTTTTCAGGTGTCGGCTCCAGGTCGTTTTTCCAAAAATAGAAATTTCGAGTTCGTTGAGGAGTCGGCTCCGAAAAAGTAAGTGTCGGCTCGCCATCGCCAGGTGTCGGCTCCCGAATACTGTGTGTCGGCTCCAGGATGCTCAAAAAATCAACGTTCTGTTCCCGCATCGGAGTCGGCTCCAGACACTGTAAGTGTCGACTCCGAAACTCTGGGTGTCGGCTCCGACCGTATCAAAAATCAGAATAAAATTTGAATGGCCATGGGGTCGGCTCCAGGAATTCTAGGTGTCGACTCCAGGTTCTGAAACTTTGAAATTGAAGTTTTGCATTGATTCAAAACACGTTTCTTAATTCATTTAAATTGATCAAATAATTTTAACTCCTGAAACACTTCTCAAATCCATTAGTAATCAAATAAATATACTCAATTCCTTTATTAATCATCAAAATCAATAATTGGGTCAACAATCTCCCCCTTTTTGATGATTATAAAAACATTGAGTATATGCATAGTATTCTTAAATTCAAATTTTTAAGGAAATGACCTTCACAAGTGGGCTCCCCCTGAATGAGGTAGCTCCCCCTATGAAGTTCAAATTATCAATTGTTCTTCCTTTGATACTTAAGATTTATGCAATTTCAAACAAACTTTATACTAATCAAATAAGCTTTAAACAATTTAAACAAATTCTTACTATTTCAATCACATACTAACCAATGCATATACGACATAACTTTCTCCCCCTTTTTTGTAATCAACAAAAAGAAGTTAAGTCATAAGATAAAATTGATAGATCAAAAGTAATTTCATTGCATCAAAAGTATTACAAAATGGAACTGAACTTTGACATTACATTAAACTGCACATCATCATATCAAAAACTTCATTAATCAAAATTGTATTTCCATTACATCAGAATTCATTACATCATTACATGAAGATCAAAAATTAGTTCTAATAATCCTTGTTAAATGATCTACAATCTTCTGCATTCCTTCAGACTGAATCTTGACGTAGTCTTTTAGTCTTTCATCAACAAAGTACAAGCAGTGATAATTTTATCTTGTAACTCGGCATTGCACTTTGAATAATTTCAGAATCTCCACAAATGTCTTTAAGTTCTTCAAAATGTTCTTCAAATCACTACTTAAAGATCCAGTAGAAGAGCTAAGAGTTGATTCAATTTTGGCAATCCGATCATCTAATGAATAAAGAGTTTCTTTAAGATTCATAAATTTGTTGTCAAACTCAGTCTTTAATTCTTCCTTCTGAGCAGCAAGAAGATTTTAAGTTGCTCTAACTGAAGGTCTGAAAATCCGACTGAAGAAGTAGATGAAGTAGATGGAATCACTGGTACTGGGACAGGAGCAGGAGCAGGACTACTAGGATGTGGAGATGGAATCCTCATAGACGGACCAGCCTCACAAGATACAGAATGTCTAGGCTCGGGGCTCTCTCATCCAAGTTCCCTTTCCTTTCCCACTGACCATTAATTTTAACAAATCCCATTCGATGTAAAGTGGCCAAGCTATAATAATCAGTGTGTCTCAGGCTCTTGGAGGGTTCATTATCCAAAATTACAACCCCTTGGCTTCTGAATACCATAGTTAAGATCATGCCGTAGGGTAGTGACGATCTTCTCCTTCCTCCAGCCTCGGCCATGTAAAATATCATCATAGCAGCTAGATTAATGGGCTGACCGGTCAATACACTATCCATCACAACAATGTCCCGCTCGGAGACATACTCAAAACGTCCGGTCTTCGGAAACAAATTCTGCTGCAAATGTTGTGTAACAACCTTAATTCCAAGGGCAACTGATTAGCCCTAATTTCCTCAAATTCAGTAACCTCTCTCCCTAACATCCTTGATAGGGCAGCTGATCTCTCACTGTGCACATCAGCAGCTAATCCAGTAATGGGATGCTCAGGAGATTTCCTAATTTTGAAATGTAAGGTGAATCCTTTTCCTCTAACAGTGCTTACTAAACCACCATCTCCTCTTGCTAAATTAAAGTAAAATT
>UESW01003960.1:1074741-1115225 GCA_900491605.1 Calamus simplicifolius
GAGGCTTTTGATAATAAGAGATGCACTTCGGCTCTGGCCGAGGCTTTTTATAATAACAGACGCACTTCGGCTCTAGCCGAGGCTTTTAATAATAAGAGATGCACTTCTGCTTTGGCTGAGGCTTTTGATAATAAGAGATGCACTTCGGCTCTGGCCGAGGCTTTTTATAATAACAGACGCACTTCGGCTCTAGCCGAGGCTTTTAATAATAAGAGATGCACTTCTGCTTTGGCTGAGGCTTTTGATAATAAGAGATGCACTTCAGCTCTGGCCGAGGCTTTTAATAATAACAGACGCACTTCGGCTCTGGCCGAGGCTTTTAATAATAACAGACGCACTTCGGCTCTGGCCGAGGCTTTACATTATCGGAGATATCACTCGGGTCTGTCGAGGCTTCATAAAAGATTATATTTTACTTGGTGCTGCTAAGGTACGAAGATCGCTCGGCCTGGCCGATGATTTATAAAAGATTATATTTTACTTGGCGCTGCCAAGGTACGGAGATCGCTTGGCCCGACTGAGGATTTATAAAAGATTATATTTTACTTGGCACTGCCAAGGTACGGAGATCGCTCGGTTCGACCGAGGATTTATAAAAGATTATATTTTACTTGGCGCTGCCAAGGTACAGAGATCGCTCGGCCCATCCAAGGAATTATAAATATTATATTTTACTTGGCGCTGCCAAGGTATGGAGATCGCTCGGCCCAGCCGAGGATTTATAAAAGATTATTTTACTTGGCACTGCCAAGGTACGGAGATTGCTCGGCCCAGCCGAGGATTTATAAACATGCTTCTCATTGCAGCTATTAAAGAAGGCAGTAAAGGTAGAAGTTTTGCGAATTTTTAAAAATTTTAATTCAGTGGATAGAGTAAATTCGAGAGGGAGAGCGTACTCTTATTGATGATACACGCGGAGATTATCCGAGTTCCATGTTCGGGAATGGATCTCCCATTTAGATCTTGGAGCATATAGGTGTCGGGTCTGATTACTTCTGTAATTTGATAAGGACCCTCCCAATTAGGTGATAGCTTTCCTTGCTCCAGAGGTTTTGAGACAGATGCCTTCCAAAGTACTAGATCGCCTGGGAGGAAGAGCTTTCCTTTAACTCTGGTAGAATGATAGCGGGTGACTCTTTGTTGGTAGGCCACCATACGGATCCGGGCTTTCTTCCTGACTTCTTCTATCAAGTCAAGATCAGTTCGGAGTTGTTCATCATTAGATTCGTCCGAGTAGCCTTCGGTGGAGGAGAGGGGAGTCTGACCTCCACGGGAATAACTGCTTCTATGCCAAAAGCCATCTTGAAGGGAGTTTGGCCCGTGGGAGTCCTCTCAGTGGTTCGGTATGCCCACAGCACATGATGGAGCTCCTCTACCCATCTGCCTTGTGCTTGGTTGAGCCGGGCTTTAATTCCCTACAAGAGAGTTCGGTAGTTACCTCGGCTTCTCCATTAGCTTGAGGATGTTCGACCGAAGTTAGGCGATAGAGAATGTCATGATCCTCACAGAACTTCTGAAACTTGGGATTGCCAAACTGCTTCCCGTTGTCGGTGATGATAGTGTGGGGAAGGCTGAAGCGGCTGATGATGGACCTCCATACAAAATCCTTAGCTCGAGCCTCAGTTATCTGGGCGACTGCTTCGGCTTCAACCCACTTAGTAAAATAATCAATTGTAATGAATAAAAACTTCCTTTGTCCCGTTGTGAGAGGAAAAGGGCCAAGAATATCCATCCCCCACTTGGCAAAAGGCCAGGGGATGATATGGAATTCAAGTAGGCAGAGGGGAGCCTCTGGATATTTGAGTGTCATTGGCATGCATCACAGGCTCGGACAAGGTCATATGCATCCTTCTGCATCGTCAGCCAATAATATCCTTGGCGTAGCACTTTGTGGCATAGGGTGCGGCTGCCGAGGTGGTTGCCACAAATGCCTTCATGAACCTCCCGAAGAGCATAATTGGCTTCTGATGGACGGAGGCATTGAGCAATGGCATGAAGAAGGATCGCTTATACAACCGATCATCGATCAGGACATAGTGAGATGACTGCATCTTTAGCCTCCGCGCTTCTCTTCTATCAGTGGGTAGCAGCCCTTCTTTGAGATACTTGTGCAGGAGGTCTATCCAGGACGGTTCGGTGTCAATTTGCATCATCTGATCAGCGTCGATGATGCTGGACTTCTCCAGGATTTTCAAGTGGAAACTCCGTTCAAGGTCCATTGAGTTCGTTGTCGTCAGACGAGACAGAAGGTCGGCGTGCGCATTTTCAGCCCTTGGGACCTGGATGATCTTAAATTCATTGAAACAAGAAGATAGATCACGCACCTTCTGAAGATACCGAATCATGTTCGGTTCTCGAACTTCGAATTCGCCTCGTACCTGGCCTGCCACTAATTGAGAGTCAGTGTAGGCATTCAGTTTTTCAACTTTGAGCTCGCGGCGATGCGGAGTCCGGCGAGTAGGGCCTCATATTCTGCTTCATTATTTGAGGCTGGGAAGGAGAAGTGGATGCCATATTCAAAAGTAGCACCCTTCGGGCTGGTGAGGACCAGACCGGCACCAAAACCGCTTGCGTTGGAGGATCCGTCGGCGTGAAGTAACCATGGAGCACAGGGCTTTGGTTGCCCAGGGGTGCCCGGAGTAGAGCCATCTTCGGGCACGATGCATTTGAGGAGGAAATCTGCCAGGACCTGGGCTTTGATGGCTGGACAAGGCTGGTACTGAATGTCATGCTCGCTTAGTTCGACAGCCCACTTGGTCATTCTCCCCGATGCTTCCGGACGATGGATGATTGCCTTGATGGGTTGGTCAGTTAGGACGGTGATGGTGTGCGCTTAGAAGTATGGCCGTAGCTTCTAGACCGATGTTACTAGGGCCAGAACCATTTTCCACTCGAGTGTACCTCGTCTCAGCATCTTTGAGCAATTTGCTGACATAATAAATAGGCTTTTGAATTCTGCCCTCTTCTCTGATTAGCACCAAGCCAAAAGCATTCTTAGAGACCGCGAGGTATAGGCTCAGCGTTTCACCTGGCTTTGGGCTACTGAGGAGAGGAGGTGAGCCGAGGTATTTCTTGAGGTCTTCAAAGGATTTCTGGCAATCTGAGGTCCATTGGAAGTTTTTAGCTAACCGAAGAGCTTTGAAGAAGGGAAGGCACTTTTTGGCTGATCGAGCAATGAAGCGACTAAGGGCCGCTATCCTTCCGGTGAGGCGTTGCATGTCCTTGATCGATCCAGGTGGGGCCATCTGCCGTAAGGCCTGGATCTTTTGGGGATTTGCTTCAATGCCTCGCTAAGAGACCATGAAGCCGAGGAATTTCCCAGAGTTGATTCCGAAAGCACATTTGGTAGGGTTGAGCTTCATTTGATACTTCGAAGTGTCTTGAAGCTTTTCGCAAGGTCTTTGATATGTTGGGATGCTTCCTTTCTCTTCACCAGCATATCGTCAACATAAACCTCTATGTTCTGACCGATTTGCTCTTTGAAAACTTTATTGACCAGCCTTTGGTAGGTGGCACCTGCATTTGTCAAACCAAAAGGCATAACTTGGTAACAATAGATACCTCGGTCGATGAAGAAGGCAGTCTTTTACTCATCTTCGGGTGCCATCCGGATCTGGTTGTAGCCTGAATAGGCATCCATAAAGGTCAGCATCTGGTGGCCTGAAGTCGAGTCCACAAGTTGGTCGATTCGGGAAGAGGGAAGCTGTCTTTCGGGCAGGCTTTGTTGAGGTCGGTGAAGTCGATGCAGATCCTCCATTTGCCATTTGACTTTTTCACCATAACCACATTTGCCAGCCAATCGGAATAATTGACTTCTTGGATGAAGTTGGCTTTGATAAGCTTATCCACCTCCTCTTCAATAGCTTTCTGACATTTGGGGGCGAAGCTTCTTTTCTTTTGCTTGATTGGCCGAACTATCTCGTCCATGTTGAGGTGGTGAACCAGGACATCTGGGCTGATTCCAAGCATGTCTGATGTGGACCAGACAAAGACATCAGCATTTCTTCGAAGGAATTTGATTAACTCCTGCCGAGGCTTTTCTTTCAGCTGTGATCCAATCTTTACGGTTTGGTTGGGCCAAGCTTCGCTGAGTGGTACCTCCTCCAATTCTTTGGCTAGTTTTCCTCGTTGCTCGGCGAAATCCTCTCGGGCATCCAGTCCGTCCACCTCGGGTCTTCTGGACTGAAGGTCGGTGACAAAGCAATGCCGAGCTATAATCTGACTTCCCCGAACAATCCCCACTCCCCATTCGGTGGGAAACTTCATGTCTAGACGCGAGATGAAGACAGCAGCTCTCAGGGACATTAGGCCGGGTCTCCCAAATATTGCGTTGTATGGCGACCGAAGCTTGGTCATCAGGAAATCTGTGTGAACAGTGGCAACACAGGGCCAAGTTCCTGCCCGAACCGTCAAGGTCATGACTCCCTCTAGGGTAATAACATCGCCGGTGAATCCCATTAGGGCGGAGTCCACGGCTCGGAGACTCTCCATGAGCAATTTCATTTTTGCAAACACATCGAGGTATAGAACATTGACAGAGCTCCCACTATCAATAAGAATCTGGCTTACATCCTAATTGTTTAGATTGAGAGATACAGTCAGCGCATCATCATGTAGGAACTGTATCTTCTGGAGATCATCATTGGAGAAGGAGAGCCCATCAGTCCGTGATCCCTTTGGTGCCGAATCTTCTTCATCGTTCCGCCGGCCCGATGGACTACCGACCGCATCGATCACATTGATGTGGCCAACAACCGGGGGATTTGAAGGAGGAGGTTATTGAGGCTCGGGCTGGCGGTTACCCCCATTTCTTGGCTTGGGCACTCCTCTGAATTGGTTCAATCTAACCACTGGATGAGCCTATCGATTTCATTCTTCAGCTGCCAACATTCTTCGGTGTCGTGGCCATGGTCCCGGTGGTAGCGGCAGTACTTGGTGGGGTCTCTCCGGGTCGCATCCCCTCGGAGAGAAGGTGATCGAGGGAGTTGACGCTCTATCTCCATGAGGATCTGCACCCTCGGGGCAGTGAGTGGGATGAACCGGTTGAACCCCTAGGCGGGCTCCGAGTGCGGTTCCTCAGCGGCAGTGGAGGAACCCTTTGGCGGCGAGGTGAGCTTAGCTGATGGACAGATCGGTGTTGTCCGAGCCCTTGGACTTCTTCTTCCTTGCTAGCTCGGCGCGGGCAGTCCTCCACGATTCTTTAACTCTGGCGTACTTGTCCGCTAGGGCATCATATCGGAGAGGTTCGGAGGGTAACTGACCTCCAACGCCAGGTGGAAGTCACTCTCCTTTAACACTCCACCTGCTAGGGCTGACATGGCCACCTCATGGTTAAGGTGATCCACTTCCAGCATGGCCGTGTTAAATCGACTGAGATAGTTCTTCAGGGATTCCTCCTCTCTTTGCTTAATCTCGGAGAGGGAATCAGATCTCCACTAGTGATGGTGGCTGCTGATGAACTGGCTGATGAAGAGGCGACTCAGCTCATCGAATGAACCAACGGAACCTGGTTTTAAGGCATTAAACCAGGTTCGAGCGGACCCTCTAAGGGTGGAGGAGAAGGCGCGGCAGAGAATCGCATCTGATGCCCCATAGAACATCATGATCGATCAGAAGCTACTGAGGTGGTCGTCGGGATCGGAGGATCCGTGATAAGGCTCGATGGCAGGCAGCTTGATATGGGAGGGAATCACTTCCCTCATGATCCTTGGAGAAGGGAATTCCCTTCTCCGCCTTATGCTAAAGCGGATGGGCTTGTCTAACGGCATCTAACTCCTGATGCCATTCCTGATGCATCTCATGCATCTATGCCTGATCCCTTCATCCAGAGTTGTAGGAGGGATCGGGTGATGAGAAGACGGCAGTGGTGTTGAATCCTGAGAGGATATCGGGGAGGGAGAGCGAACCCGCCAGATCTGAGTGGGCTCTTCCCTCTAGCTCGTTGCAGCGCCGGTCTCACCTTTGCAAGCCGGCAACCACGATCCACCGCCCAAGGTGGATTGGAAGAAGAGATTGCAGGTGGAGCGGGGGCAGTGGCCTCCTCGTGAGGCTGGAAGGCAGGAACAGTAGGGCCAGGGATTGCCTGGGATCCCTGGATCATCTAGGTCAATGCTTGAACCTGCTGAACCAGAGTGGCGAACTAGTCCAGGGTTACCGCCGTTGCCTGTGGGGAAGGAGTTTCAGCTGGTGGTGGTAGCGGAGGTGCTACATCACTAATTGGATCAGGCCTTTGAGATGCGGCCTGATCTTGAGCCTCAGAGGTGGCTCTCTTCCGATTGGCCATTAGAGGATCCTTCTTCTAGTTTTTTAGTCTTGTCTCCTGGATTACAAGTTTATGGGACTTGAGGCCCTTCCTCTAGTGCCAATCTGTTGCCGCGGAAATCCATTTTCCGACTCGGGTCCGCTTCCGGCTTCCGGGTCCGAACTCCGATCTTACGTCCGGGGTGGAACCTGCAAGACAGTCCGTGCTCGCAAAGGATTTCCTTGGGATTGTCCTCTGTGGGGGACCCTCCGATGCCCAAGTCAGTGGAGATTCACAGTAGGCAGATGTGAGGAGAAGACTTATCACAGAAGAATCTTCCTCCAAGCTCTCAATCGGAGCTCTAATGGAGTAATCGATTCCATAAAGCCAAGTGAATGTGTAGAAGTTTTTGTAAGATGATTCGTGCGTACCTGAGAGGTTAAAGTGCTGTGGTATTTATAGAGAATCACCTGATTCCCTGGCGCGTTGTGGGGCCGAAAGTTGTTATGATTTGAAACGGATTCGAATCGAGTTTGTTGCGAGATCAGTAGGATCTGCATCTTGTCAGTTAGAGGATCGACGGCTAGGAGAGCTGGCTGATGCCTTGGGATTCCACGATTGCGTAGGCTCTAGGCCACTCCTGGGTATGATTCTCTGTTTGGAATCTTATTCTGTTTCAGCGAATAGGGACTCTCCCGTGCCGGATTCTGCAGAGGCATTTTGAGTGCTTCGGTCTGGCCGAGGCAGAGGATAATTTGGTTTTCTGAGGCATAAAGACGGCTCGAGTTACCGAGATATAATCATGGCTCATGATGCCGAGGCATGGATACCTCGGCTTACCGAGAAATGAGAATGGCTCGTATCGTCATGGATACCTCGGCTTACCGAGAATGGAATATCCATCGGCTTACCGAGAAATGAGAATGGCTCGTATTGGATACCTCGGCTTACCGAGAAATGAGAATGGCTCGTAACTGGGGCGATCCGACCTTGCTAAAGGCGATTGATCTTCGCTACTTGGTGGCTATGACAGCTGGCTAGCGAAATGTTAGGATTGGACCTGACCTAATTGTTGATGTGTACAGGCCTTGATGTAATAATAATTTTACCCCTCATCACTAATGATGTGCTGACTAAATTTAAAAATTACACAGTAAATTTGGGAAGAGCTTTAAGAGTTCACGGTAAGCTAGTCAAATTTAAATATCAATAGATAAAATCGAGGAGATTTGCATTCATTAAAAATTTCCTTTTCAATACGTTATGATTGATGGAACTTAAATTTTTAGAAACTACTTTCAAGGCTTAAAGAAAAAGACTCGTTTAACCCTCAAAATAGGGATATATAATGATAGGGATTTTTGTTATAATGTTGTGATGATTGGATCCAAGATAATAACTCTGATCCAGTAACATATTCATAATAGAATTGGATCCAAGAAAACAAGATCATCTACTTAAAGATTTATAAAAGCATCGCAAACCATTCACTTTTAGGAAGGTCTAACCTCAAGATTAACACAAGTTAACTCATTTTGACACCTAGAAATACATGATCGAGAGCCTAAAAGAAAAAAGAAAAAGAAAAAGCTAACTAAAAATTCTCTTTCATCTTCGTTCTGATTCACTTACATTGGAGGAGGCTAACTATGGGAAAAAAAAAGACCCTTTGGATCCCCTTATGACTCCTTGAAGTGGATGTGAGTGTTATGATTCCTTTGGGTTGATTCTTGATTTTTTTTGGATGAGGATCTTATTGGTAATAATTATTTAATGTAAAGGCCAAGTTTAAACTTTTCTTTAAACAAATTTCATCTATTTATGTGATAAAATAAAAATCAGCATTAACAGAATCTAATTATACTTAATTTACACTAAAAAATATTTAAATATTTAATGTTATATTTATATTTAATATTAAGTACGTAATATAATATGTTGTATTAATATTAAATGTAATATTTAAATTTTAAATTTTAAATTATTAATATTAATTTCTTTCTTGCATATTAAAATTTTATATATATTACTAAATATATTATATTAATAATTATATAATGAGATATTTAATAATAATATATATATATTATATGATATATATATATATTAAATATTAATAATATTTATTTATATCATACTTATAAAATTGTTTACAAAAATCTTGATTTTTGTCGTAACATTTCATATTCTAGTAAAAAGGAAAAAAGTATCAATTAAAAGATAAAAAGATTTATAACAAATTTTAAATAAAATAAAAAAATATGATAAACTTATTACCATATCTTGTTATTATGACTTAAAATATGGTAATCTTTTTATTCATGAGAATGTAATTATCAAATGTAAAATTAATAGAAATATAAGATTCTTGATAATATTGTATTACTAAAAACCAAATGCCACATGAGATTGCTAAAAGGGCATTTGGTTCCTGGAATGCAAGATTCCATCCTAATATTATATTTTCAAGCATGTGATTCCTAAAATTTAAATAACTAGGTATATAGGATACACATATTTGGTTCATGCAATAATCTACTTACAAATTGTTGGATATATCATATCGACATGTTTGGTTCACAAACTAGATTACCAGAAATCAAAGTAAAAAATATGTAAAAAATTTAAAAAATACTCTTATTTTTTATATTAAAAATAAAGTAGAGCAATATTTTTAAATATAATAATTATATATTATAGAAAATATGTAGTAATTAATTATATTATTTGTATATAATTGTATAAAATAAAGTAACTAATTATATTATTTTATACAATTTGATTCAAATTAATAATAATGTTACATAAAATATATAATTAACATAGAATTATAAATATATTATAAATATATAATATAATTATTATAAGTAAATAATTATTATAACTATTTAATATAATTAACTATTACAAAGTATTATTAATAATGTTAATAACACTAAATATAGTATAATAATTAATATATAATATTGTCACAATAATAAAAATTTAATAGAATCATTATTATATATAATATTAAATTTTATTAATTTTAGATAAAATATAAGAGTAATTATAATACTAATTATATAAGTATAATAAACTAAATTTAGCTACACTTGCATGGAGCCAAACCTTATATTCAATCATCCTTTCCACTCTTAGATCCATAAAGATTTTCGAGGCCACCTTATCTTTTCTAACTTTTTGCCTTTAAAATTAGTGGCTCATGTGGATCCAAAGGTAGAAAAGGTGATTGGGTTTGGGTTTTGATAGACTACATGTGAGTATAGCCAAGTTTAGCTCAACTATAATATATTAAAATAATTAATTATTATATATAATTTAATATAATAATTTTTTTATTTATATTAATATATAATAAAAATATGATATAATATATATATTAATATTTGAATTACTTTAGAAAAAAAAGGCTTTTCTATATGCCAACAATCTAAGATTACCTAATCATTTTGATGAGAATCAGATTGTCACCATAAGCTTTCTTGGATTTATTGAATCAAACATGCTAATAGGATATTATCATTAAAAAATTGCTGAAAATCTTTAAACATTTCATGAACTAAACTCTCCCTAGGTGTCCCATGGGTGTACTGGGCTCCATATTACAACATCGTCAATCCACTCTCTATTGGGCCTAATGGGTGGTTAATTTTAAGAAAATAATATATACAAATTGGATATCAATATAACCACATCTATATTTATTTATATTTAGCAAATATGACTATAGATATTGATATTAATCAAATGTAAAAGCATGTGTCTATATTTGTTTTAAATGAAAATGGATATAAATTGTAAAAAAAATTATGAAATAGATATACATAGAAGCGAAATAGTTAAACTTTATGTTCATTAACTTAAATATGCCATTAAACACAAAGTAAATTTAACAATAGCATACTAGAATGGCCATGTATTTCCTTAAAAGCTTATGAATATTACTAAAATTAGACAAGATTGCAAGTGAAATGGGATATGTAGACACCGATCCAACAATTCTCTATATATAATGGATTAGATAATTTTTTAGCCATATTTGTATTCAATTTTTTTTTAAAAAAATATGAATAATAGCTGGATGCCATTAACCCAGGTACGAAAATAGGTGTTGACAAGAATCGAAGTGTCGCTAGCAAGGAAATATATAGCTGGCTACGTGCGATGCCTGAGCGAAATTTAAAGCTTTTAGTAGGCCTAATAATCCAAAAGCCTGAGCTGAAAACAGGCCTACAAGCTGTCTACTTCCATCCTCCCACCCATTCGTCGCATTTGAAGTAAAATACAAAGGTTGGACCAGATAGAATGCAAGCAAGAAAGAGAAAACAACGTGATGCGTCAACTCAACTCGTATAAGATTTTTTCTAACTATATAAGGCCGGCCACATGAATCCGGTTCCTTCACTCTATTCTATTTATATATTAACTTAGGCTTTAAACTCGCAGCACTCATAAGTCCATTTCGTTAAAAAAAAATAAGATGGATAAGGTCCACATCAACTTGAGCCATCACAGCCCAAAAGAGATTCAATTGGTACTTGTCCATCTTCCTTAGTGGTTATAAACCATACAACCAACTTTTAATTTCCCGATATAAGACTATTGAGAGGAGCATCACAATCTACCTTCCTTACAGAGGCAACGTTCTCATCGCCAGAGGCACATGATCATAACCGTCAGGCATGCAGGATTCTAAAGGTCATCCTCACAGGTTAAAAAAGTGGCTCCCATCAATGTAACACTTTACCCTATTATAGCCCTCACCTTTTGTTGCCTCCATAAGTTCAAGAGGTAGCTTTCATCGATGTAGCACTTTGCCCTGTGCAGCACTTAGCTCCTACACTTTTGACTAGTAGTATGATACTATATTATAATGATCTGACCCTAGGATTGCAGCACCCATGAGCCCATTTCGTTACAAGAAAGTAAGACGGATAAGGTCCACATCAACTTGAACCATCACAGTCTAAAAAGGATCAAATTGGTACTTGTCCATCTTCTTTAACTGGTTATAAATCATACAACCAACTCCCAATTTTTCGATGTAAAACTATTTATTAAAACATCATAATTCAGGATCAAATTAATATTTAAATTATAAATAATTATATTTTTTTTAATTATTTCTAAACCAATATTATTGAGCTTGGCAAATCCTTCGTAACTGCAGCCGAAGCCTCTAATACCATCCATCTTTGCATATATATATATATATATATATATATATATATATATATATATATATATATGAGTCAATGGCCATCATTACGAACATAGCGTATTCTTAATGGTAGCAGTGTATCATGCTTGAGTGTTTAAGAGTTCCAGATATCTTTGAGCCAGTTATACATTAATATGGATCTTTTCCTACCAGTCTGATGAGTTTAAGTTTTTAGGATCAATGCTAATTGGCTAATAATAACTTCTATCAACCAAGGTGGTTTGGTATTGTCGTCATGGTAATGTCATCGCATGATAGCAAGAAAACTCACATGTGTTTATTTTTTAATCTTGATTATTCCTTAAAAAGATGTTGATAGAATTATTACAGATGCATGCACATCTTATTGCACTCAAAATATACCAGAATATGAGCTAAGCTCGTTGAGACTAGAGCTACTTTTATCTCATGTTGCTACATGATTCTTTAAGCAAGGGGAGGTCTAGCGTTATGATATTTCTAGTTCCAACTCTCCCTATCTAGATTGGAATCTAGGCTTCTTGAAAACTTAAGTCTAGTCCTAGGGGAACTAGGCTTTTAAACATTGTCAAAATGAAAATCGATATGACTTGAAATGAAACCCATCTTTTTCGAAGAGATGTGACATCATTTAAGCTAATACTCAGTGATTTTATCTCATGAAAATCAAAAAGTAGCAATACAACGACAAAATCTCACTTTCAACCCACATAGTTCAACTTGCATCGTTGGCTAGAAAGGGTGATGAAGTTTAAGGTGCATTGTGTTGATTTTTACAAAGTATTTATACATTCAAGTTTTCATTCTTAAGTTTTTTTTTTTTTTTTGTTGATTTTTTTTTATATTTCTATTTTAATATATTTTATTTTTTAATCATTTTATATATATTTTTTTAATTAATCCATTTTAATTCTTCTAGTATGTTTTATTTTCATTTGCATTTTTGACTTATAGTTTTTTGTATTGTATTACTATATATTTTATTAACCATGTTATACATTTATTTTATTTTAATTTATCTAAGCTTTTACTAGAATTTTTCTTAATTTTATTTTTGAAGTTCTTTATATTTTTATATTTATTTATATTTTATATCATTTTAATATTGTTCTTATGGTCCATTTTTATTCTCCTTTTATATTTTATTTGTTTCATTTAATTTTATGCCAATTATTTTTTATTTTATTATTAAAAATAATTGTATTTATGTTTTATATTTTTAATCTTTTTTAGTATATGCACATTTAATTCAAGTAAATTTTACAAAAATAAAAGATAATAAATAATTTATTTTTTGACTTTGATTGATATTATTTTTATCAAAGGTGCTTGCATGTCTATTTACTAGTGATGTATAATATAAATTATCAATAGAATGATAAAATTATAATTACATCTTATAAACATTAATTTAAAAAAATAAATCAATAAAACTAGGGTATTCTTTAGACACGATGCGTTGCATTAGAATTTTTGTATCTTATAAAAAATAACTTAAATTAGAGCTAAATGAAGATAAAGGATTCATGTAACTAATCTTAACTAGTTTAGGATTAAGGCTTTGTTGTTGTTATATCAAATGGTCGAATCAGCCCAGACCAAGTTAGTCCTAGCATGGCTTATGAGCTACAATACTCATGCTAAACTGGGCACAACCTTGCAAGCCTGGCTTGGCTAGCAAGCTATAGTATCCATGCTAAGACTAGCTCGGCCTACCAATTGGGCCATGCAAGCATGACAACCTATGATAGGCTAGCATGACATGGCCTATGGTTCGACATGCTTAAGTGGTATGCCAAATATGAATAAGCCGCATAAATGGGTTTGATAGTTTTTTTATCCATTTTTTAAATAAATGTCATTTTTTTACCTTTTTTTAACAACCTAAAATGAATAGTTTATAATTATATTCTTGACATTTGACATAAAAAAGACCTATCTATCCTTTTTCAATAACCATAAATGACTAATTTACAAGGCTTGAAACATTTGGAAGCTCTCTAGTCTCTATAAATATATAAACTTTAACTTTTCTTCGTCCTATACCAAATCACAAGCTCTTTTAACTCTCTCAACCTCTTTAATATCTCTTGAGCCTTTCTTATCTTCCTACGGTTACTTCAAATCCACCTAGACTTTCTATCGCTCTCTCTCTCTCTCTATATATATAAATTGGCTACCTATCCTAATCTTTTTTAATCTATATACTCCTTCATAATGTCTGATATTGGTAGCCCTTGCCTACCGTACGAGACCTTTTTTTTTTTTGTATAAACGGACGATCACATCACTCTAGTGCGAGTCAGTCCAGATAAGTCAGAATGCAAAATTTGATTAAGAACAGAAGGACAGAGGTCACTATGTGACCAAATCCTATAACCACCATGATGAGCCACCTCCGTCGCTACCCAATCGGCCGCAGAGTTGGCTTCGCGGTAAACATGATGGATTTGGACTCTATCAGCATCCCGCAAGGTAGCCCATATATCAAGGATTAGAGGGTTGACAGGAGCTTAAGAAAAGTTATCCTTCTGGATCCATCGGATAACTGTAAGAGAATCGCCCTCAATAATTAGATTAAGAGCATGCAGGGATCTAATAGCATAAAGAATGCCGGTCCAAGCAGCATAAAGTTCAGCAAAAGAAACTGATAGCTCAAGACTACTAAAGCCACCTTTGGGCTCCACACCAATATAAAAAAATTTGAGATCAATATCTTCAAACACATTAGTATCTATCACTGGTGCCACTTTGACTATCAGATCTATGGCCATATCTAAAATATTTGGTCTGATAGCACTTTAATATTGAGGAGATTGCCAGCAAGAGTGTAATTCAACCCCTCCGCTCGCCGATAAGACCCCCCCGTCAGCCGGCCTCCAGGGGTTGCCTCATCGTTGCGCCGGTTGCCCCCAGATATTTTCCCTCCCATTGCTCGATTTGAGAGAGTGAGAGGGCCTGAAAGGGAGAATTCGAGTAGGGGGCGGTGATCGGCTGCCGGCCTTGGAGCCTACGGCAGCCGGAGCGAGGAAGATGGTGGCAGCCACCTGCGTGAGGGGTCGCCAGGTCCAGGCTGGGGGAGCCACGATGCTCTCCTCGCGTGTGGCTCCCGTGGCCTGTTTCGGCGCTAAGGCCAGCCGCGTCGGCTCGCCGGGCACTAGGGCCTGGCTGCGGCCAGGAATGGTTGCCGTCTGGCGGCTGGTGGTCGCCGGGAGAGGGCCGGCGATGCCACCAAGCTACCAGATGCGGCGTGAGGAAGAAAGCACGGGAGATGAAATAGAGAGGAAGAAGAGAGAAAAGAAGGAGTGGCCGTCGGCATCGGCCGGCGCTGGGGCGATCGGTGGTGGCGGTTGGCCGGCCTGGGAAACTGTCGGCGGCGACCCTATGTGGCGAGCACGGGTTCAGGTGAACCTCGAAGCGGGGAAGGGGAAGAGAGAAGAAGATAATGGGTTTAGGCCTTGGGTTAGCCCTTTGAGCCTAGTTGGGCCCATTTTTGGAACCCAAATTGATCTTAGCCTAATATGTTGGGATATAGGTTTCGATCTCGGATAATCCTGAATTATTATTATTATATTATTATTATTATTATTATTATTATTATTATTATTGGCTGATATATGTTGAGATAAAAGTCTCTGAGTTGGGTTCAGAACTAAACTCAGTAGAATGATAGGATTTATTTTGGCATCATAATTTTTATAAATTAAAAAGTCAAATATTATGCCATAAGCGCTAGGAGCCTTAATAGTTGATTTAAATTTATGGATTAATGATAGAAAATACATAAGCCATTTATCATAGTAATTTTGATAAATTATAAAGTATGCTATTCTTTAATAAATGCTATATCTGCTTAGATACTATTTATTATCTATGATTATCTTGCAAAATGTGCGAAATAAATTTTATTGTTTCAATATATGCATTTGAATATTCAATATTATTTTTTAGATTTTAACTAAATTATGCATAATGAAAATAAATAAATGCAAAGGATAGTGTTTTAATATGCTTATGCAAATGAATATTTATAATATATTCAAACCACAAAAATGATGATAGTATTTGATGTATTTTATGCAAGAATGTTATGGTCAGCATCTGAATAAGACATGAAAGTAAGTTTTGGATAAGAAAATGTGCCACCCATAATCCTCTATAATATGATATAATTTCTAACTTCATAATCCACCCCATAGCGGATATATATGGAGGACACACCTCATGTGATGTTCTGTTTTATAATATGATATAACTTTCTGATATGATTTTTGGTACCGAAACTCTTCTCATAGAGGATATATATGAAGGATACACACCTCATATGATTTTCTATTTTGTGATATGATATGACTTTCTGATATGATTTTACTATCGGGATCCTTCCTCCATAGGATATATATGAAGGATATACCCTATATGGTGTTCTGATCTAGCTCTGTTACAAAATATATATGGTCATAGTATGCGATCATGGCATATTCATAACAAAATGAAATATAAATGTTAATGACAATGAATTTTGACAGTGTTAACTTAGAAAAAATCGAAACTAAATTTTTGAAATATAATAAGCATATATTCTTCCACAGGCTTAAAAGATGTAAGCAAATATGATTTCAACATATTTTAAAAATGTGAGTAATATTAGATAATAAGATGATATGTATCTTCTGGCATATGAAAATATGTGAGTCATGATATGTTATATTTTGAAATTAGTATGATATATTTATATTAGGCTTACTTACTAAGTGTAAGCTTATTAAGTCTCATTAATATTTTTCAGAGCCAAAGAAATGAAATGGAATGGGTAGAATGAAGCTTTTGTCAGCTTAGCTTAGATGAATTTTATATTTATCAAATTTGCATGTAATCTAGACATTTGGTTTATGTGGATTTGTATTGAGAGTGTTATAAATTTGTAATAGCATTGTAGTTCAACTTTTTTCGATTTGATGATTGTTCTATTACTAGACGCCTTGTATGCCTGATATATGATGAGTTGTCACCTTCTGAATTCAACATTAGGTCTAGGGTACGATAAAGAGGTCCTTACTATTTGTAAAGTCTCGTGGGAAAGATTTTAACTTGATATCTTGAGAGGAGCCAATCATATCTATCCTAGCACTAAAAGAAGCATGATATGCCTTAGATATACTTCTTTTTTTTTGAGGGGGCGGGGGGGCTTATTGTTGAGATTATAAGCAAAGAAAAATATTAAAGACTTTCTTCTAAATGTCTAGAAAAAAAAAAAGAACCAAGTAATGTGGCAATGAAAGGATGCAACGATAAGCCACTTGCTGACCTCTATATATATATAATTTATTTTTTTAAAAAAATAATATTTTAAAAAAATTAGGTGGATCGGCATAATGGCCCAACCAAGCCCATTATCAATCTAACCTAGCATGCAAGCCTGCTGGCCAGCTCCTGCGGTGGGCTGGCCTGTTTATTGGCCTAGTAGTAAATTCAACTTAGAAAAATCTTTGTACACCCTTTCTAATTGATGCAACATGGTCTGCATCGAGCATGATAATTATCTACGTATAGGTCTACATCATGGGGCCGATCCGTGGATCATACATTACTGATGCGGATGGATCATCACGTTCAATATAGGCCATGCTGCATCGATCGATGTACAAAGACTTTTCCATTCAACTTTACTCTAGCCTTTTTTCTTCTTAATATTAAAAAAAATTAATTATAAAATGACAGTCAAAGGTTCGGAAAATGCTTGCCAAAGGAAGTTCATGCATGAGTGCGAACCACGGCCGACAATGACAGCGAAATTTTGTCAACTACCCAGCGGTTGCCCCCACTCCCACTGCGGCTCTGCTGCCCCGTCCGCCGCCGCGCGCCACGGCCACCACCTTCAAACCCACCATCCCACAACGTGACGGTCGGTGTTGTTGCGTGGGTCTCCCCCAGCGCGCGACGACAGCCGCTCCGCGCTCCTTTGTCCGCATTCGCCACGCGTGGGACGCACACCCGTACGCTCATCCGTGGAGACCTCTCATCAGATGCGAGCTTAGCTTATTAGGGGCGACGAAGCCAGCAATCTTGCCATCTATTATTCCCAGCCAAACTCCCTTGGCCACATGCGCTCCCATAATCATGCCCGGGGTTTAATTTTCTTTATTTTATTAAAAAAATTATATATGAAGCCATACCAATAATTGCAATTGTGACCATCTTATTAAAAAAATATTACTTATTCTTCTTCATCATAATGTAGTATCAGAACTAAATATTTAGCAATAAATTCTATAACAAAATACTTATTAACATGAATTCCAATCAGCTCAATTATAGTCATCTGATAACCAATCTAATTATAGTGTCTCCTAATTCACATGAGAGTCATATGTTGAATTCGTTTTGACATCATTTATAATAACTTTAAACCTAAGCCAAAAACACTAACTGCTGCGTGGGCTGGCATCTCTTATGCTATACGCAGCATGGGTATTCGTAGGCTCATCATTGAGGGTGACTCCATTACAGTTGTTCGATGGCTCCAACAGAATCTGCATGACCCGCTTTCTATCAATCCTCTGGTTAGTGACATTCGCCTATGCTTCGACAGGTTGATTCTATTCAGATTCAGCATATATACCGGAAAGCTAACTCTGCTGCCGACTGGGTAGCTGCCTGGGTTGCCCATCATTCGGATCCTTGGTATTGGTTACTGGGTGACTCCTGCCCGATAGTACTCTCTCAAATCCTGTATTCTGATATATTGGACATATCTTACCCAAGATTGATATGATTGCCCGTTTGTAACAAAAAAAAAAACTAACTGAGGAGTTATTTGAGCTCCTTAATTATATATCCAAGATCTTTTAATGCGGATCCAAATACTCTTCGATATAAGCTTTAACAATATGTTTTCCAAGTAATTAATTCAGATGAAAGATATATATATATAGAAAAGCCTATTTAACTAATATAAACAATATTGAAATTTGTACAACTCAAATAATTGGAGTTCATCACAATACCTCTCACTATTAGCTTGAAAAATAAATAAACTTTGGAGAAGGTATATATTAAAGAAAAGGATATATATAGATAACTAGCTGAGCTTGGGTTAATGGGATGCAATCAAGCGGGTAAATTATATGAAGCTCCAATGAAAGTGTTGAATTTGACCAAGTCGTTGGTAATCGGACATGTTAATTAGTTGAGTCTGAGCTTTGAGTTTAACCAAATTCTTGGTAAGCAGATCTGATAGTTAATCCGAAGTCCTAGATCTGACCTAATTGTTAATAATAAGACTTGCTAGCTGAGAGTATAAGCTCTAAGATTGATCCAATTGATGGTAATCCAAAAGGCTTAATTAGCCCCATGAGCTGAAGCTCATCTACCACCGGTGAACCTAATTAAATTCAGATCTAAACTCATCTCGTCTGATTCAATTTTATAATGTATAACTTGGCCTCGGACGGCATGAAAAGCCAGACCAAGTGGGGCTAGACCGTGTTAAACTTTCAGAACGATGGACCGGTCAAAGGCCAAGGCTTTGATAACATGCCAAGACCTACAAATGCCCATCAATCAAGTAACAATGCATGAAATATCTTAGTACTTAACAAAGCTTTCTAACAGCTGTTACGTTGAAGATCTTATGGCCCATCCATGTGCTAGCTACCTGTATTTGTACCACGGGCTGTCATGATACGGCCCTGTATAAAAAAAAAGTTTTGTGTTTGATGTTCTCTGTTTCTTTCCCTCGAACACCCTCTTCTCAAGCAGCAGCTCAACGTCATGCTTCAATTCGCTTTTGCTGCATAGAATTAATGGAATCTTAATGCTAATAGAAACAATTGCTATGGAACTGGGCAACAGAACGGCTGCAGACCTTTTCCTTTGGAAAAGGGCCCTCTTGTCATAATAGCCCTCTCATATTGGGGAAATAAGCAATCAACTTTTTTCCATGTGGAATGGATTGATGATGGCTGTTGAACAAGGCTCCAATAAGTCCTCTGAAGACTTGAAAACCTTTTTGGAAGGCTTTGTTAAGAGCTGCTCAAGGTCATGCAATTGTTAATTAGAGGATTCAAACAAAGAGGAAAGATCAGACTCATTCAAACTTGCAGCAGCTGTCTAATGTCCTCAAGAATTGAGGGAATCATGAGTTTCTTTCCTTTCAAATTCAAACTCTTGAAAACAAGAAGACAAATATTTCTGATGTTTATGATAAGAAGGTCAGGACTTGGAATGAAACATTAATCCTTTGCTCCAGGGATTTTAGAGCAAGTGCTTCGGAGTAGGCCACAGATGAACAAGCTGTATATATATATATATATATATATGTGATTTGAGCTTGTTCAATAAGGAAACAAACCAGCTTCAAGCCTAATCTAGTGTCAACTCATAAATGGGCCAAGCTCCAACACCCTAAGCTTGTAAAGTACAAGTACATGTTGAAAATTAAATCTAAATCTTTAGTGAAAATCATCAAGCCCAAGAATCATTCATGTTCAATCATCAAGAATTAATGAACATAAACGAAAATGTACCTGAATCCATATCGCTTGATCGCTTTCTAGAGCCGTCCGATGGTCTTCCAGATTAACACGTACTTTCAGAGTACCCTTTAAAATTTTATTTAGGCTTTTCTTTCTGACGATGGGATTCAGAAAAAAAAAGAATATACGTGCGATCCAGGAACCATAACTGCTATATATATATATAATTTCATCATTATTTTTGGATGTTTTTTTTTAGTTCATCATAAAAATAGAAATAACTCCTTAGGTCTCTACACATTAAAGGGTCATACCTTATCAGATACATTAAAGTCTAAATCACTTAAACCTTAGCTGATCACTTTTAATTAGGCTTAACCTTATTTAACATTCCGCAACACATAATTATTTTATATAAGCCCAATGTTAAATTAAAAATTCAAGAATAGAAGCTTAGACCTGGCTTAACATATAGCAAGCTTTATCAGACTATCTTATTAAAAAAATAAACCAAGCTTGAATATTAATAGCTAAGCTGAATTATAATTTGAAGGTCCCTTCATTTTAACCAGCCAAGCTTGAGCAACCCAAAGCTCTGCATAAATTGCTAGAACTAGCAAGAATGGAGACAAATAGGTGGTGGAAGGCCACATGACCAGGTGGGTGCACCCCTCTGCAAGCAAAGTTTCGGACACTGATCCTTCTCAGATGTTTGTTGGCTTTACGTTACATCAATATCCTATCCACTTCGTGCCACCGCGTTGCTCCTTTGATAATGTAAATGAGAAAAGCATGACAACCAAAAGAGGGGAGTGTTTATAGATAAATAAAAGAAAAATTGAAAAAAAAAAAAAAAAAAAAAAAAAACAAAGAAGATTGGATCAAAAGTAGATCCTTTTACACGAGATCACAGTTCCATCTGGTACTCTGAGCCTCTTCATTTTGTCACATGTATCACACATCCATGCTGAAAATATCTCCACACAACTTGCATTAATACAAGTGAGCTCTTGTATATTATGGTGAGACAAGTCCATGAGGAAATGACAACCAATGCAAAGTTTGTGTCCCACAGAGTTTTAATTGGATGAAACTTAGGCACGTACGTTAGGCGCATGCCATCCAAATTCGCCTCTATCTCTTTCCTCTTTGTTTCTCTAGTTTTTAAATGCGGATTGAGATGGTGCTTAAAACAAAAGAAAAGATATAGACGAAATTGAACAGCACGCACTGTACCTAAACTTCATCCTTTTTTTATTTTAAAAACATGACTTTTAAATAAATTAAAAAATTACTCAAAGTAATCCATTTACCCGTTCGCCCTTAAAAAAATCATTTAGTAACAAATCCAATAATACATATAAATGTTACTCTTAAATCTTATTTACAAAACGGTGGTCTAGTCCACAAGATTTTTGTCAGAATTTGGCAAATGTTAGATGCAAATAACCTTATCTATACGTACATAGAAGCTATTTCTATGTACTAAACTAAGAAGCTCTGAGCACATTGTGCTAAGGCTCATCCTTTCTTGAATCTTATTTATAAACTAATTTTTTTTCCATAAACATGTCAGAGAAAACATGCTTAGTTTGCTCCTAACAATGCTAGTTCTCATACGATTGCATTCATAGTGGACAAACACTTGCATGAATAGCAAAAGTTCAAGTTTTTTTTTTTTCGTTCAAGTCTTAACCATTTGGTCATTAACAATGTCCATTGGCTTCATGAGAGCAAATTAAGCTATAGCTCGAAAGGGAAAAGACTTTGTACATCGTATTCAGTATAGCAAGTCCTACGTGGATTGCACCGTCCTTTCTTATTAATCCACATACGTATGATACCTATTAAAAATGTTAAGATAGCTTTATGATATTCCGAGGAAAAAAATTTATGATACCCTAGTTTTAAACTTATGACACCGTAGTTATAAAATTAAGATACCCATTCAAAAAGCAAATAAAAAAAATACAACATCCCAGTTGTAAATTACGATACCGTAGCTATAAAATTAATACCCATTTAGAAAATGTATATGTACACAAATTTCAAAAAAAAAAAAAAGCTAAATGTGTATTAATGCACGTCACGTCAAAATTTAAGATGACATCCCAGTTTTAAACTTACGACACCGTAGTTATAAAATTAAGACAATCATTAAGAAAGTCAAAAAAAAAAAATGGCAATCAGTTGTAAATTTACGATACTATAGTTATAAAATCACGATACCTATTCAGAAAACGTGTTTATACATAAATTTCAAAAAAAAATTGTATGGATATTAATGCACATCAGACAGCTTTTTTTTTAAATTTTTGTGCAGTCACGTTTTCTGAGTGGATATCGTAATTTTATAACTATGGTATCGTAAATTTATAACTGGGATGTTGTATTTTTTTTTTACTTTTTGAACGGGTATCTTAAGTTTAAAACTAGGGTATCGTAAATTTTTTTTTTTTTACTTTATGAACGAATATCTTAATTTTATAACTATGATATTGTAAGTTTAAAACTGAGATGTCATAATTTTTTTCGTACCGTAAATAATTTTAATATTTTTTTAATAAATATTATATATATATATATATATTATATAAAATTTATTTTATTTCACCAAATATAATGTACAAAAAATCTTTTCCCAGCTCAAAGTGCCACGGAAAGAAGTTTAATAACACGATCTACAACAGTAGGACACCCGAAGAGTACGCAGAAGTACGTAGCATAGTTTGCTTGTGGATTTTCTGATATATTTGTGGTGAGTAATAGCTGTATTCCTTTAGGCTGAGATGGGACACCAAGTCCTCGGTCATGTGGGCAGTGCACTCAGAGAGCGGAAGGAACAACAAGCATTGGGCCTGCCCTACCAATTCTCGTGGCCTCGTGACAGGCTCAGAAAATCCTTATGATGATGGTGGCACATGGCTTGAGCTACCCCGAGGACATAATTGCTAAAGATGGCCAACTACTACCCTTTAAAGGACTTAGAAAAGGCTTCTCCTTCCCTCCCTTCTATTCAAAATATTAACCTCTTACTGTTGTCCTTAATTAAACTCTCTTAATCTCTAGAGTATCACCAACTTGTGACTCTACTTGGAGATAATATAATCAAGTGATATATATATATAGCAACTGAGTAAATGGGCTCATGTTGAGTCCTTAAAATCTTTCTTCACATTAGCACGTCATGCAAAAGGAAATAAATCTTGATCTCAAAACTTTCACATAAAAAAAAAAAAATATCCCACTATTTGCAAGATCACAATCTCAAGGACAGGAGAAAATCTTGGTCCTCAAAGTCCAGTTCAGTTAAGTACAAGGATGGGTATGCACAGTGCTAACATACACACATACAATAGGATTTGCCATCAGATGAAAGGAAGGAAGGAAGGATCAAGTGGTCCCAAAAAAAGCTTGAGTTGAATGAAATATATTGATCAGGTGTGTGGTGCAGTGGTTACTAGTTTAAGATGATGAATTTATTAGTACTCTATATAGGATGAGAGTTATGAGATAAATTATGCAATATAGGATTGAATGAATTGTTCCAATATCCCAATGCCCGACAACTACTTTGGTGCTTGATGTCAAATGGATAGTTGGAAACATGTGCCCAAGGCACGTTTAAATCAAATGTTTTTGCATAGGTCCCATATTTGTGCCCTTACCTTGGTGTCAACAAAAAGCCTTGATAGGGAGAAAAATGGGAAAGAAATGTAGAGCCTTCCCTTTAGGAAAATGTGCACATACATGGAGATGGTAACATGTGATGGCATTAAATCCTGGTCAATCATGTAGCTCTAACTCCTATGCTCTCTCTCTCTCTTTCATCCATATGCATGTATGCATGCCCACATAAAAACACATAGACATATTTATGCATGCAAATAGAACAACTTGGTATAAATATAGGCCTAAAGGTCAGTCATCCTTTCTTGATCCCACACATGAAAAATTAAAGGATGAAACCTAGGTGCAATTTGTTGAATGCTTGTCATCCAGTTCCTTTTTTAACAAAGAATATGTGTATAGCCATCTCTTTATCTGCTTGATGATGATAATACATGTCACTTATTTAAGTAGAATTATTATACATGTGTCACTTTTTAAGTGATAAACCGAATGGAAAATACCTAGTAAATTATACTTAATTAGTTTTGTCCAAAATTTAACCTTATGTATAATTAACATGCAATGGCTGGTTGTGCCGATTTTTCCAAGGCATGAAATCATTTTGTCGTTAAAGAGTGTTGATGGCATTCTTTGCAACATAGCTACTATGATAGATGCCTGCTCAAAGTCCTTTCAAATGGCCTTTGTCCTAAGCTGGACTGCTGTCATTTTGACTCTGGTACTAGCAGGTAGTCCAGTTCATGTGGACAAATTGTTTCCATGGTAGCTTAAATTAAAGCTACTCTATTTTTCTCCCATGCATATTGCTATCACTGTGGTTTCTTTCTTTTTCTGGTGTTTTACCTCGGTTGCACCTTACCATATCTTGAGATCAACAAGGGAAGGTGGCATCTTGGTACAGTAGTGTTTGATATACCAAACTAATGTACACGTAAGACTCGGCATAATATTAGAGACACCATCTAGTCAGAGGCTTGGCAATATCTCCTTGCAATCTTAGCATCCATGACCTATTACACCTCACCTCTTCTCCACCACATGTCACCTCATGGTTAGACAACAATGGCTTTTTCTCTTTCTTTCATTTTGTCCCTTCTATGCCAGGCCAATTATCTTCCAAACAAACCCAGATCCCAATTTGTTTTCTTACTGAAGAAACTTGCTGTCACTGATCACCCTCTCCAGACTTCCAAGTGTAAAGCAATTATAATAATCTACCAATGTAAATGCCTGTACAGTAACTGTAGTTTTAGTGGCATATTTGGATTTATATATATGATGGACATATGCTCTATCAGTCGTTCTGAGTGATGTAACATCAGAATTGACTGCTGTTACTGACAAAAAAAGATACAAGACAACCTCATGATTATCATGTGATCACAACTGATTATTTATCATCATAATGAAAAGAAAAAAAATTGCATCATATAAATTTCATATATAGTTAATAAATTTTATTGTTATATAAATATATATTACATAGAATAATATATTATAGAATTAAAATTACAAAATCTATGTCTCATCCACTGAGCAAGCATGAGAACAAGTTAACTCTTTTTTGAGTCAAATTAAAGCCCCAGATTTTGATTTGAGAGCACAAGCGAGTCTCTCTCTCTCTCTCTCTCAAAATAATAATACTAAGCAACATCAATGTCTAAAGAAAGTCATCATGCATCAGCCAGTAAAATTTGTGTTAGCAAAGGTGAAATTTAAGATCTCAGAACCCCATTTAAGGTAAGAATGTCATAATTGTATTAGCTAGAGAATCTGTGGCTTAATTAATTATTTTTCCTCGGCATGTGTTGAAACTGAATTGGTTTATATCTCAACAATGACTTAAGTCTTCAAAGAAAAGGATAAAAGAATAAATTATTAGGACCAAATTATCACTGTCGCCAAATTGCCTTCAAGAATGCAACATTGAGCTTCAAGTAATTCTATTACTTTAAAAATCTCAAGCCATATTGTAGTCATATTGGTGTTAGAGCCAGAATATCAATTAGTATTGAAATAATCTTGAATTAAGACATCTATCTTATCAACTATAAATTAAAAATTCAAGAATAAAAATGTGCAGAGCAAACGAAGTGGATTTAAAAAAATATTTAACAAGAAGACTTGTTCAATAATAGGAATAACGATGTATTTTTCTGAAAGAAAGAAAAAATCATTCTTCAGATGGGGAGTTAAAATATATCCTTCAGTGCACTGGTGCAAGTTTATTATTATTATTATTATTATTATTATTTAATTTTATGAAGGGAAAGGAGGGTTAAATCCAGCAAAGCATTGGCAGAAGCTAGGAGGTGTACGTATTCCCAAATAAAATAAAATAAAAGTGTAGCATTGCATTATTCATTGGAAACACTATGCATGACTGTTAACATCAGAATGGTGACATAATCCCATTAGAACAGCTTCCTAGCGCTATTCATGAACTTTTTTTCGTAAGCAAAATCATTACAAATGGCCATTAACATCACAATGGTGAGCAAAAACAATTAGAAGAGCTCTGCGGCACCATAATCACCACCTTTAAAACAAGATAACAGTCACAGGGTACGGCAGGGGTGGCAGATGACCTGTGCCGTTGAGTCATAGTTGGGGGAGACGAAGAGACCTCAAAATAGAAAAATCCAAAACCCAGGGTGGGGCCTCCTCCATGGCCGAAGACAACGGGTCCAATTGGCAACTTCCAACACACACCCCCCCCCCCCCCCCCCCCCCCACTGGGATGCAGCCACCCCTATCCCTCCTGTTCACGGGATTTGAAAGAAAATAATGGAACGGGGTAGAGGGTACACAGTGCCTCGCTGTATTGCATGTGAGGCCGTTGTGGCTCCTCTCTCTCTCTCTCTCTCTCTCTCTCTCTCCAAGGGGGGTGTAGAGAGTAGAGGGGGCGTTAGACAAGGCCTTTTTCCCCCCCCCTGTTTCTCTTATCACCAGCAAGTAGCCCGATGTCCAACTGGCAGTTTTAATTTCATCTGCACCAAGGAAAGCCAGGGGGTGAGGAGGATGGCATGAGCATAGGACAAAACGGGTCTGGGATTTGCGTGGGATTCCATTCGTTTTTTTTCTGTCCCATCTCTTTCTCCCCTTCCTCCTCCTCCACCTTCTTCCACTCCCCTCCCCGTCCCCCTCTTATAAACAACTACTAGTGTGGTGCATTCGAGAGCATCACTAGCTCGCTCTTACACACACACACACAGAAGGAGAGGAGGAGAGGGAGAGAGTGAGAGAGAAGATTGTTTCCAAAGAGCCATCACTCCCCATTGATCAAATGATGCTGCGGGTGGGGGAAGAGGAGAGTTCAGAGTGCAGCAGTGGGTGCCAATCCGGATGGACCATGTACTTGGACCAGTCCTATGAAACCCTCAACTCTCTTCCCTTCAAAAAAGCTGCCTCTCTTCAGCTAGGGGAGGAAGAAGAGGAGGAGGCGGAGGAGGACTTGTCCATGGTCTCTGATGCATCCTCTGGGCCACCCCATTTCCCTGAGGAAGATGACAACTACTATTCTCAATCCAACACTTGCTATAATGGCAATGGGTGCCTCTTCTACGCCTCCACTCTTCCGGCTGCCTCAGCTGCTGCCTTGGCCAGGAATGGCGGAAAGAGGAGGAGAGTTGAGGGAAAGAAACAGAGAGAGTCTTCCTCTCTATTGGATGACACTGCCAGCTCCCTCTCTTCGGCTTCCCCAATGTATGCATGAGCTTTGCTATTTCTTTGTCTTCCCTTAACATATTGGGGTCATTTTCCTCACACTTGGATGGTTGACATCTTTTACAGACTAGCTTCAATGCTTCCTGCAACAATGTGAAGCCTTCCATGGAGAATGCTTTGGAGTTCTCTTGTGGCTTCTCTGCCACTCATTTAATGTACATTTCGGGCTGCTCCGATTCCTCTTCTTCCTCCTTTCCTTTTCTGGTCCTTGTATTCTTTCTTTACTGATTGATTATATTACAATGTTTTCAGGGAAAGTCTGCATTGGATAAGCAAATGGGTTACCTGCATTCCCCTGCTCCTGTGAAGCCTACTCCTGCAAGACCAGTTATGTCACCTCCCATTCTTTGACTCTTCTTCCCAGGCACTAGAAGTTCCCCAGGCTTGGCATTAGACATTAGTGCAGAAAGATTCTCTCTTTTTTTTTTTCCTCCTTAAATCTAACTCCCTTTGTTTTTTTTATTTTTTTTATTTTTTATGTCAATAGGTATGCAGGGATGAAAGTGAGAAGAAACTATGGTGACAAGTTCCATTTCCCTTGCTCTGAAAGGAAACTGATGGAAGAATCTCCAAGAGATCTTTTTTGGGCCTTCTTTTATTTATTTTCCTTTCCGTCTCTTCTATTTTGCTTCTTCTTTTTTTTTTTTTTTTTTCTTGTCAATGCAGTGGGAAACAACCTGGGCAAAGGAGGAGTAAAAATAAAAATTGCCTTTGTTTTGTTTTCTATTGAATTCTTTGTCATGAATGGGGGTAGCAAAATGGGCTTGTTGGTTTTGTTCAGTTTTCTGTCCATAGTTACCCTCTGGCCTTGGAAGGAGCCACTTGCTCTCTCTCTCTCTCTCTCTCTCTCCTTTCATGCCTACCCTTGAAGGATACCACAAGTAATATATATATATATATATAAAATGAAAGAGGACTCATGGATGGCTCACGCTCTTATCAGTCCATCCCTCATGATAAGATTGATGCCTGTTTCTGATGCAAACTTTATTTTCAAAGCAACCATCTTATCAAGTCATTCAGTTGTACAAAGTGTATAGAAATAAATATATGAACATGTACATGATTACATATATTAGTATAACAAAAAAAAAACAAAACCACTCCTTATAGTACGTCATGTGATATAATAATTATTTAGAAAGAAAGAAAAAATATATATATGATGATTGATGAGGAAAGAGCTATCAGTGTGGATTCCCTGTTGATGCGCAAGGTTGTGGAGCATATCTCATCGATGTCAGTGAGAGATTTTAAGTCACTCTCTTTAAAGATCAAGCTGGAAAGTTTCTACTTTGGGGATGCCAGCACTATGAGATTAAAAGGGGTTACATATACATGGCAAGTTCACCCATCATGAACCTGATGCAACAGCTAAGGGCTGATGAAAGGTGGTGCCTTGGGTCAATTGTTTTTTGCTTTGGTGCATTACAAATTCCTTGTGGGTTCCTTCTCCAAACCATCAGAAAGAAAAGCATTACAACACCTGAGACAGTTATTTTCAAGGAGAAAGAAAAGCATCCCTTCATTTTTTTTTTTTTTCTTTGATCTTTTATTCCTTCTCCTAGGTGCTAGATTTTAATTAGTTCAGCTAAAGCACAGGCTTGTTTGTTTAATTGAAGGAAAGAAAAGATGCTGAGGAGTCGTCACAATATAGGATATCCCAAGGACTTTAATTAAAGCTGAGATCCTGTCCTCAGATCTTCCATGCCGAGAACATGATGCCAATAATATATGCTTTATGATCTCTCATCTCAATTGAATCCAATAATCAACATGTTTCCTTTTCAATTGTTTTTCTACTCCAAGGTTGTCTCCTTTGGAGCTGTTCTTGGGTCATGTGTCATGTAAATATTATTAATTCAGAGTATTTTCCAGTCAATCTCTTGTCTGATGCGTTTGGTCTTGCCCTTGAAACAGATTAAAGCAGAGCATTTGGGAGTTTGGAATGTGGACCCCCATCACTCCTGTTCCTCTCCATCCATTCATGCGATGCCTTTTACAAAAATCTCATGAGCAGGGTATTATAGTGTTCTTGTGTGCGCGCGTGTGTGTGGATGAGAAGCTGGCATGATGGCACTAAAGAAACAATAAAGTCCAGTCCTCGTCCTCTCCTTCACTGCAGTCCATCAAGTTGGATGAGAATCTGATCAGGGCGTATGGAATCAGTGCCTTGTTTCCAATCACCCCAACCCCCTCCTCCTCCCTTTCGTTCATTCTTTGGATGGAGAAGGATTATTCCACTGCGTGTTATTTTTATTTCCCTTGCCTTCTTCCCTTCCCTTCCCTCGTTGTGTCCTTGACTTGGGAGTGTGCTTCCTTCCACACCTCGAGAAGCTGTGCTCCTCTCCAAGTGAATCTAGAGATTGGGCCTCAAGGGGCCTCATCCTCTCCACTGCCACTCCTTTGACTGGGATCTACGGCTCTTTTGGAGCAATGCTGCTGCTTTGCACGTGGATCCAACCAGTACAAGCCCACATGCCTGCACGTGCACTGGCACGCATGCACACAATCACATGCGCACACATGCACGTGTGCCGTTGAGCTGTCCGGCACTGGTTTTTATCTCAAACATAGGGTATAAGGGAGGGGGAGGGTCCATAGGCCAATCCTCATCCCTTTAAACCGAGAGACAACCATGAGCTCAGCTCTTGAGCTGGTACAGGGACCATGTAGATATCCACGGGTCTGACCCAGTCTGTGCTTTGGCATTGACAATCCCCAGGAAGCACATGCCCTCCATCACATTCTTTGGATTGCTAATACTGATGCTTGATGGATTGCAGCCTTGGAGGTCTTCATTGAGTACCTTTGCTGGTTGTCAAATGCCATCTCTCTCTCTCTCTCTCTAGAGCTAGGCTATTCACTTTTATCACCCTCGCAAGCTGAACTAAATAATGGCTTGTACCACGACTGCAGATGAACCGGATTGGATTGAGCCATCATGCTTGATGATTCTTATCCATCTTTGATCCATGAAGGATTGAATTAGGTTCATGAAAAGAAAAGAAAAAAAAAAAAAGTCATTAGGTTGGATTAATTATGCCTCAAGCCAAACCAAAAATATTTAAGTTCAGAATAAAAATAAATTATATTATATTTACATTCCAATATTTAATAATTATTTTATAGATAAAATATAATAATTAAAAGATTAAATATAAATTCATAAAAAAATTAAATAAAAGTAAAAAGAGCTTACTCAAACCCATATTTTTATTCAAAAACTTTTTATTTTGCTCAAGTGAGTAGTTATCCTTATGTTTGCATATTATAATTTTTAAAATATGTATGGATAAATTTAAATAAACAATCATAAAAATAAATAATTAAATATGGATATTTAGATATAATTAAATGAAAATAAACGAGAGAAGATCTAAATATTAAAATAATAAAAAATAGTTTATATGAGAGCTCATTTAATGAATTGGTGAAAAAAAATTAGAGTGAAGAACGTACAACTCATATAATTAAGGTTTATGGATCAAGTCAAGTTTGGTTGAATTGATTTGGATATATTTTCTATCAATCCAAATTAGATTTGAATGACAAATGAATTAAACCAAATTATAAGTTGGATTAAAAATAAAATATTCAAATTCAACCTGAAATTTAGATTGAATTCAAATTCTGAATCTGTTCCAACCTATAAGTCTTTAATATGGATCAAGTAAGATATAATTAGATCAGAATCAGATCGAGTTACGAATTAACTCGACCTATCTATAGACTTACTTGTTACCCTAAATGAGATCCTTAAGATGCTTATCTCTATGTGGTGCCTCCTTTGCAATTGGAAGAAAAATAATTCAAAATCTTTATTCTAGCATGGATAAGTCATTTTATATATAGTTGGCCCCGAGCTTGAACATAGGAGGAGGATTATAGCAAGTTGATGACCAGAATAAAACTATAATCATACTTTATGAACATTAATCCAATGCAAAAAATCGATAAAAAGAGAATGTTCCTCATAAGTGATGCATTGCATCGGACCTTGAATGTAGTGAAAATAATAAGGATAGCTAAGACGGTTTTCAGAAGTAGCGTGTTACATCAGCATCCAGGTATAACAAAAAATACAGGGTTCCAATACTTTCAGGACGAATATGAATAAAAAAGTTAGTTCAAAAAAATAAAAATAAAATAAAATAAAATAAAATGCATTCAGTAATTTAGAATATAGGATCGTTAATAGGAAAGTTAATGGAACTAATAGATACAATAACTAGAAAGAAAATTAATATAGCTTGCTTGTAGAAAACCAAGTAGATAAATGAAAAGCAAAAGAGATTAATGATTTTAAACTTTGATATACAAGCAAAGATAAAAATAAAAATAGAGCAGAAATTATTATAAATAAAAGTTTAAAAGATAAATTTTTAGAGATTAGTGTTAGAATAATTTTTATTAAAAGTGTTAAATGAGAAGTCAAAAAAATATTATTAGTGCTTATGTACCTCAAGTAGGTTTAGATAGTATGGCAAAACAAAGTTTTTAGGAGGATATAGATAAACTAGTTCAAGAGATTTCTATTGAAGAAAAAATATTTATTAAAAGAGATTTGAAAGAGTATATGAAGCTATATTTGGAGATAGAAATGATGAGAGAAATATTACTTTAAAGTTTATGATAGCATATAATTTAGTATTAGGTAATATATATTTTAAAAAATAGACTAATCCAATTTTTAAACGTGGATATAATGCCATTCAAATAAATTTCTTTCTTACTAAAAAAAAAATTGATCGATAATTTTATAAGATTGCAAAGTTATACTGAGCGAAGGTTTAACCATATAATATAAATTAACGATTATAGACATATGTATTCAAAAATAAAAAAGAAAAATCATAATATATAAAAATATAAAGATTAGATGGTAAAATTTGAAATGAGAGAAACTAATAACACTTAAAAATAGAGTAACGAAGGAAGAAAAATATAGCATAGATGAAGATATTAATATCATATGAAAAGAGATGGCTCATAGTATTAGAAAAATAGCTATACAGAGTTAAAAGATAAAAAAAATACCACATGATAAGAAAAATATAATTTAAAATAAAATTAAAGAGACAAAAAATTTATATAGTTAACTTTAACTAATTTAGGAGATTAAGACTTTCTTATCATCATCATCATCTTATTCTAGCATGCTAAAGTCCATCCCAATGTCATCAATAGAACATGGCAGACTTTTGCCATATAAAGCGGAAATGAAAGGTTATGCTTCAAAGAGCAAACCTGGTGATAGCCAAACAATCGTCGTTCCCCCTGGATGGAGGAGAAATCCACGCATGGTTCCGTGCCATGACACTTGCAAGCACTTGCTTTTTGACTCGCCCAGCATTCATGTCTTTCATCAATGCAAGGTCCCTACAGATAAGCTGGCCAAGGAACATACAGAATCATCCTGTCAGGTGAATCCTTACACTAGCGATTTCCAATAGGATAAGAAAAATGTGTGGAGCAATACATAACAGGAATAACCAGTCTGCCAAAGTTTAGATGGTATGAAAAAAGACAGAGCCCACTATACAAATTAAGAAAGAGTAGAATCCTTGAATCATAATCCTAACCTAATGTGACAAGTAAAATATCCTGGACTAAGATTGCATGGTTTCATCTTCATCCGCCTCTCTTGGCACTTCATTGAACATGTACTGGCTCTGGTACTCCATTAAATACTGTGTCGATCTTTTCACATCAAGAAACAGCTGGTAGACCCTACTTATATCCTCCATCTCCACAATCTTGCCCTTTCTCTTCTGGCAAGCAAGCGCAGCTGATGTAATCAAGTTGATTGCGTACCTCAAAGAGGTCTCCACACCTATTTTTGTGAGCAGAACCTTTCCATCCTTGGACATTTCTACATCTTCCTCTTCGCATCTGATGTCAAGAATCTTCCGGATCTCGTCCTCGGTGTATGGCTGAGTAGATATTATAAGTAGGCGGTCGAGGAAATCAGCTGGGATTCCATGGGGAGATCTGTAGTTTGTGCCCCTGATGTTTGTGATCCCTCGGTTTGTTGCAATGACTAGGATCGGGGCCATGTCATTCTCCAATGCACGATTTAGGAATGAGAAGCACTCCATGTCAAGCATGTGGACCTCATCTATGAACAGGACACCTGGGACTATCTCCGCTTTCCCTTCCTCTCTCCATTCCGCCACTTTTGTATCTATATGTTCTCTGACGTCAGCACGGATTTCACCAGTGTCACCAGTAAAGAGTGCTAAAAAGCCTTGAGTTCTGGATAATGGAAGTCAAAAACCAAAATAGTTAATGGATTTTAAATTGAAATTTTAAGAGAGATATATTTAAAAAAAAATCTACGCCATAATTTTTGGTGTGTTCAATATGATGAAATTGCTGGAGGTTTATTCATAAAAAATGGTACCCAATAAAATGAAAAAAATGCAGTGGAAAATAAAGACAACAAAAAGACTCGTTCGTACCCCATGCAGGTAAAATAAGGGAAAAAATTGCCAATACATGTGTTAGTCCAAGCAATATCCATTGTTCACTCAATCAATCTGTATCCATTAATTTAGAAGTTCATATCTTGCAAGGCATCAAGGACACATACAATAAAGAAAGAATAGTTGTGTCCATCGGAGACCAGGCTTAACACTTGGGTTCTTGTAAATTCTGAGTAATTGTTGAACTGTATGGAACGGTTGCAATAATTCATCTGTGGATAGGCACCCAATATACACCCTCTATTATAAAGGACAAGAAAAAAAAAAAATAACAGAACAAACAGACAGACAATTTACACAAACACCGCACAAGTAGAAAGTCTGACATCTCAACATCTAACACCTCCAGCAGACGATGGATGGACAGAGAATAAGCTCAATGCATAGTGAAAAAATGATGTAGTAGGAGTTTCCTTGAAATAATTTGCAACTTGATCAATGGACCAAAGAAAAAGATCAGTCCGCAAGAATCATACGAAATTTGAGGGAGTGATGTTTATTAAAAGAAATTGCATGGGCACAAACAATTTCTTTGACAAAACCTCACATTATACATCAAATGACATTTTCCCCTTCATCATGAGGTCCCAATACACATAAGCCCTTCTCAAGAAGTAAAAGTTTGCTTCTAATTTTGCTCTTCACACCATGTTTATTCATTTTATTCTTGCTTTGAAAAGCCTCCCTTTTCAATTCCTAAAAAGTTTATTTTTTAAATTGAGTCGCAAACCCATCATACACCCACTTCCATGATTAGACCATCTGACCATCAACCCACCCATTCCAAGATCCGATTCACTCTCATAAGTTTGCACAAAATCTTGATTCAGTTTTCCTTTGAGCTCTTCCCTGACATGAGATCAACCATAAACACACGCACAAATAAACAAAAAGGTTTACATCATAAAAAAAAGAAAGGAAAATGCATAGACTAGCATGGTTAAATGACAGCCCACCATCTCAACCCGTAAACAGGCTTTGACATTACAAAACCAAATGGTGGGACATCATTTGTAGCAATTCAATTGCCTACAAGGGAGATATGCACACTCACTTCCACCTTCCCTTTTTAATTCAAGCAAAACTATCAGTTCCACAAAAACATAGCTTTATCCTCGTAGGATTGGATGTTAACTTTCCTCTCCCATCAAGACATATCAATCTAACTCAATCTTCAGCTCACAAGCATGATGCACCATCAAGAAATCAAATCTCAAAGGTTAATCGCACTCTCATCCCCACAACCCTCTACGATCCTTGCTACAGACTAGGAAACACATCTGCCACTGTATCATGTTGAAGCCACAACATCAAACCAGATCACCCTGTCCTCGGTCAAAAACGCATCTACCATATCATCCAACCATCTTACCCTTCCAGTATGAAGACCTTACATGTAAAGCCTATAAAATAAATAAAACATCTGACAGACTGAGAAGCATTCCAGCCCCACCAAAAGTCCCACAAAAAGACGCAAGTTACTTCACAGATGAAGCTCAAGCATTTCTCTAAGGGCTTTGCTCCCATCAAAAACCCAAAACATTAAGAGACTAAACCTCTAGCAACAATAATTTTGTGCGCTACTCTCAAAATTACCCATCAAATTATTTAACTTTCTATCCACTAGCTCTAGACTTTTGGTTAATTTTCTGCACCCAACACAATTTCCTAGTGATCTCCAAGCATAAGATCTAAAGGACTGATTCACTTTTTCTATGTTAGGCGCTGTAACTTTTCTTATTGCATATGCTTTCTGCACCAAAAATTTGCAATTACCTCTAGCTCTGTTCTTTCAAATTATCCACAGATGTCTCTTTGAAGGATTCTAGTACTAGCAAGTCTATCATCACAATTTTTAACTTGTCAGACCAAAGACTCTTGAATCCACTTTCAAGTGAACTTCTCTTCACATTCCCCGCTAAACAGTTCAAGCAAAGACTGAACAAACAAATCCAAGATAATTTCCCCTTTCTACCTCCCCCCATTTTCCAATCAATTTATCTCCGAAACAAAGAAACACTAAGAAATTATCAAACACTTGTACTTTAGAATTCTATATTGCCTCTTTTGCCCCATTCCAAGCCTTCAAAATGCCCCCAGTCCTTAACAGTATTTCATTATATTCAATCACTTCCAACAAGTGAATGTCAAGTAAGACATTATTGTGATACCAACAGAATTGCTAGCAAAAAAAAAAAAAAAAAAAAAAAAAAAAAAAAAATCGTTCACCACCATGGAGTGACCCACCTCTGTGTACCAGCAAGAATAGGGCATAATCAGTCTTGGTAGCCACCCCTCCCAAGCCTCAGCCCTTAATTACCCTTGACTTACTAGGTTGTAACTTCTAAACTTGAAATTCAGCTTATTCAATAAATTTTGTCCAAAGCAACATTCAGAAATCCTGCCTTGCTAGCTCATGTATACATTTGAAATTCATTGCTTATTTAAATAAATTTTGTTCAAATCAACATTCATAAAACCAATTAAGCAATGACCTTAATGCCCATCTCAACAATTAAGATTTTTGATATCAATTTGTCGAGCCCATGACACCCAAAGTAGATGATAGTAGTGGCATGTAAGCAGAGGTTATACAATTGAAATGTATTCTAGACTATGTGTTTCAGATGAACATCTAAGAGAAAGTTTGACACACCTATGCAATTTATCACCTTAATCATATGAAACAGATTTGATATTGCTAGCGAATACAAGTTAAACATATATAACAAACCATACAAATAAATATAACCCACAAAGCTACGCAATCACACAAGATATTAGATCAAAAAAACACGGATGAAAAAAAATGAAATCCAAAGCTATTACATAATACTCTCTTTAAGATAACAACATACAAGGCTAATAATATATCCAAATTATCTAGTAATATAATAATGGATCAAACAAATCAAATTGGAGACATAGAACCAGTATGCATCTTTATTTCATATTAATTTGGGTTGGTATCTCCCAATATTATGCAAGCAATAAGAAACCTGGTCCATTTACTGATTGCACTAGTGCTGATTTCTTCATTCATCTTCAACATAACAAAGGCATTCACAAACAGTACATTATTTTAATTTCATACACAATGATGGAATGACCAACAAGCATGATTGGCAACTTGAGAACACATTATGCAAAATAGTACTTAATTGTTCCCAAACAAGGAGACTACAAAAACACTTCTCTCTGGCCAGTTTGTGAATTCATGCCAATGGTGGGACCACCAACAAGTATGACTGGCAACTTCAAAACAACTCAAGTAAACCAGTGTAACTTAATGCCACTAGTCATAAAAGGCTGTAAAAAAGCTTCTTTGGGGCTAGTTTGAACCTCAAAATGGGTTTGGAAATTTAGATGGCAAGGGTTATTGTTTGCTGCTGCTATGAAAATCTTTCTTGAGACATTGGCATCATTTTTTTTTGATATTGATGGAAATTTAAAGGGGATTATATGGTTACACGTTTACGTATAACTAAAAGATATGGTGAAATTTAAAGGGTGTTAAAATAATTCCCTTAATCTTCTTTCCTTTTCTTTTGTGTTAGTTCTGATCGGGGCCTTGAAAAGCAAAGCAAATATTGCTCAGTTGTCCAAGGGAGGACAAAAGTTATCCTCCTCAAAAACGCAACTTCAAACCTGTAATTCAAAGGTACCAAATAGGAAATGATACTCTGAACCAAGGGAAAATATGTTTCTAAAAACAGAATAGATTATCTCTCTTCCATATTTTGCTCTCTTCAACTCTTTTCCTTCTCGCTCCTTTCTTCTTCACAATCACTCCTTTATCCTCCAGTCTCAACGGTTAGTTCAAATATCTGACTCCAAATACAGTATACAATCATCAATAGCTGTTCAACCTAGGTTTAGAGTATAAGAATATACTGTATGATATCACAAATATCCCATTGGATGATCGTCAACATGATAGACGCAAACTGTTTGTAGATATGTCTCTACTAATATTTATGCTATGATACACAACAACATAGATAAGCTTATACCGATGCAGATGAATCTAACACAACCAAAAATTTTAGAAATTGCATGGATTATTAGACTTCAATCCATATATGATGCTCATTTCAAAGTCAACACATGGTTACTTATTAATCTCAATTATGTTGAGTAAAAACAACAATTCATATCCACGTGAATTGAGTGAAAAATTATTATGAAAATCAAAGAAACATCTCAATGACTATATAACATGCCTAATCATCATCATAGAGCCAAATATACATTTCTAGTCTATATGGACAGGCAAGCATTGAATTCACATCCTTGAGAATGTATACATTAAATACACAAAATATAGAGAGAGAAAATTCATAATGTATGTACCATTGAGATATGCAATACTTAAAGTCTACCATTAAACCCTTCATGTATGTGCCAAATCTAATTTAAACCTTACTTTACCATTCAAATGGACACAATTATGTTTAAAATTTTCTGATCATATGTCAATTTTATAAAAAAAAAATTATGAAACCGCTATTAGGCCAGATATGCTATATAGAATAGGGTGTTAGGCAATACTGAAACAACATATGAATAAATTAAGTGTAACAGAAATGCGCATGTTAAGATGGGTATATGATAAAACATTAAAATATAGAATTAGAAATAAATTAAATGTAACAGAAATGCCCTAATTGAAGATAAAATAAGAGAAAACCGATTACAGTGGTTTGGATATGCACAACAAGACCTTTAGATGCTCCAGTTAGAAAGAGTGATCTTTTAACAGTTTATGATATTGATAGAGGTAGAGGTAGACTTAAACTACCATGACAAAAGTAATTAAGAAAGATATAACTATTAGTAATTTGAATGTCAACTTAGTCTTGAATAGAGCAGAGTGAAGGAAGCAGATTCATGTAGCTGACCCTATATAGTTGGGAAAAGGCTTAGATGAGTTGAGTTGAGTATGTCAATTTTACATCAAGACCAGCCACAAGCAACCTGACATTCTCCAATTAATTCTTATGTTGCCAAAAAAAAAAAAAACCTATCACTAGAAAAAACTAAAAAATTCAAGCCCCCATAAAATCTTTTGCCACTATCCCATTTGTTCCTTTTATCCAGGTATATCTTGCTGCAAGAAACAAGTGTACCTTGCAAGCGCCAATGCTTCTGGAAATATTTAAAGAATTAATAATGAAACATAATATTCATCCATTCAATTTCTCACAAATAGGTGTGCCCCCAAAAGTTGACAGCATTAGATGGAGGATTTAATGAAAAACCAACATTCTTCATACTCCAATGATATCTAATCCGCTTCTTCAAAACTCTTGTACTGATTCCTTTCATTCACATATAATTCTTCCATGTTTGTGTTTGTGTTTCTTATCATCAGAGTCTATCTTTCTAAATTTGCATTCACTTCTCTCCATCAAGCTGCCTCCATAAGTTTTAGTTCAAGAAACAGATAAGCTGAACCACAAAGCCTGAGTTGCAACTGATTAAATTCAGAAGTACTAAAAATCCTACAAATGAGTGGCAGTGAAATACCAAAAACCTATGCTTTATCTTAGGAATAAAATCAAACATGTATGCAAAATACAAGTTTAGACCACCAAAAGTTAGCATTCTGAAGCAAGCCAACAAATGTATCGATGACTTCATGAAATCTCCAACAATGGCACATGTCTCAAAACAGCACAATTTGTTAGCAAAACGAAAATTTGAGAGGAAGTGAGAGCAGCAAACCTGCTGTTGATGACATCGATCTCATGAAGGGTGACGCAGTGCACGACCTCCTTCCTCTTCTGCAGCTCCCCCTCAGGGCACCTCACGAAGTTCGTGTGGGGTCCCACCGCGTCGTAGTCCCTGGACCGACTGATGGACCGCCCCAGCTTCGTGACCTTCCCGGAAGTTTTATCCAAGGCTATGACATCCCCGCTTTGAACCTTCTCCTTCGTCAACGCCTCAATCATCTTGGAACCCAAATCGTACACCGTCTCCATGTCGGTGGTCTTAAGCGTCAGCTTCCCGGCCTTGAAGGCCGAAGAGGACTGGCTGGAGCCGCTTGCACTGCCTCCAGCAGCGGCGGGGCGGTCGATGGTGATCTCGACGACCTCGCCCTCGATGATCTCAGCCTCCTCCTTGATGCGGACGCCGATGGAGCGGCGGAATGCCTGGGTGAGGGCTTCGGTCTTGGACATCTCGAGGGAGAAGAGCTCGGAGCCGGAGACGGTGGCGAAAGGGGTCTCCTGGCCGAGGGACTTGGCGAGGCCCATGGCGATGGCGGTCTTGCCGGTGCCGGGCTGGCCAGCGAGGAGGATGGCGCGGCCGGCGATCTTGCCCTCGCGGATGAGCTCGAGGATGAGGCCGGCGGCCTTGCGGGCGGGTTGCTGGCCGACCATGCCCTCGGAGACGGCGCGGGCCTCCAGGGCGGAGTCAAGGCCCAGGCCACGGATGTGGGAGTGGGCGCCGATGCGCTCGATCCGGGTGAGGTCCCGGCTCTCCGAGAGCCTCTTGAGCTCCGCCATGGCAGTAGAAGGGGAGAAGAGATAGCGACCTCCGGAGGCGAACGGGAGCGGGAGAGAACAAAGAATACGGGAAGAGGACCAGGGTTTGGATGGGGCAAGGCGGCACGAGACCAAGGGTGTTGAGAATATGAGCACCGAGCACGCATTATGCACGTGCCCTAAGATAGATGCGAAGTGAAAATAATAATAAGGAAAAGTCTTTGTACA
>UESW01003960.1:1115533-1237873 GCA_900491605.1 Calamus simplicifolius
ATCTTTTGGCTACAAGACATTCCTGCAATATAATCAAACTTTATGCTTAGGTACCCAAGCTTTCTTGGGTCCTTCATGGTTAGCAGCAATAAAAATTGTTCCTTTCGAACCCATATTTTCTTAGCTTTAACATTTAACTTGTTGTTATTATTTAACGTTTTGCATTCAAATGATTATGACCTTTTTCATTGCATTTGAAACAAGTTATATTACTTTGGTTGGCTTTTATAAAAATATTCTTTAGAGATTTCTGTTTCCTTAATGTGTTATATCCTAAACCTGCTTTGTCAAAAAAGCTTTTTGACTATCTAAGATCATGTTAAGTTTAGTTGAACTTAAAGTGAATTTCTCAACAATGTCTTTATATTTTTAACATCTTTCTTAAGAGAGTCATTTTCTTTAACTTGCTGTTCTTTTTCTAAAGCTAAAGTTTTTAGTTGATCTTTTAAATCTTTAGTTGAGTTTTTAGTTTCAGATTTTAACAAATCTATTTCTTGATTAAGATTATCTCTTTCTTTCTAAGTTCTTCTTTTTCATTAGTTAAGTTCTTAACTTCTAAAGCTAATTCATTTTTACTTTTAGCTAAACTAATATGCATTTTTTCAAAAACCTATACTTCTTTTTCAAGGATTTAAAATCAATCATAAGTTCATTGAAAGCCTCAAACATTTCATCAAATGTAAAGTCATCATTTGAGTTTCAGAACTTACCTCATTGTCGTTGTCGTCGTCGTTGGCCATGAAACAGATATTGGCAACTTCCTTTTGCTCATCTTCTTCCGACGAGGAAGATTCATCAGACCATGTTGCCATGTATGCTTTCTTCTTTTCTTGTAGGCCTTTTTCAGCAAAGGACAATCATACTTAAAGTGCCCTGGCTTTTTGCACTCATAACATACTAAGGGCTCTTTTTCTTTTTCTTTCTCCTTGTCCTTTTTCTTATCCTTTTCTCCTTCAAATCTTGCTCCAAATTTCTTTTTATGGAAAGGCCTTTTTCTCATAAACTTTCTGAATTTTTTGGCCAAGAGAGCAGTTTCTCATCATCTTCATCATTACTTTCACTGCTGCTCTCTTCCTTTCTGCAGTCTTGAGGGCAAGTTTTTCCTTCTTTTTGTATCCTCCTCAACATGCTGCTTCATTGTTAACTCGTGGGTCATTAAGGATCCTAGAAGCTCCTCTAAGGGTAATGCATTGAGGTCCTTTGCTTCTTGGATAGCAGTGACTTTTGCTTCCCACGATCTTGGTAGTGACCTAAGAATTTTACGCACAAGATCAGCATTAGAATAAGTTCTACCAAGACTTTTTAAACCATTCACAATATCAGTGAATCTAGTGAACATGCATGTGATGGTTTCAGTTTGTTCCATAGTAAACAATTCATATTTATGAACCAAAATATTTATCTTTGATTCTTTTACTTGGTTTGTTCCTTCATGAGTAATTTCCAACCTATCCCAAATTTCTTTTGCGGAATTACAAGTTGAGATTCGGTTGAATTCATTTGAGTCTAAGGAACAATATAAAATATTAATGGCCTTAGCATTTAGTTGTGCCATTCTCCTATCATTATCATTCCAATCCCTTTCGGGTTTAGGAACAATAGTGCCATCAATAAGTGTGTGGGTGTACTAGGTCCATTCATTATTACTCCCACAATTCATAATCTGAAGCTTGAATGAATATCCTCATTCTTGCTTTCCAATATGAATAGTTGGAACCATTAAATAAGGTGGTCTATTGTAGAATGGCCCTCAGCAAAACTTGAGCTGGCTTGTGTTGCCATTTGGATCTTTCGCTCTTGATCGTGAGATCAAAAACAAATGAGCACAAGCTCTGATACCAATTGTTGGCCCAGATGGCAACCCAAAGGGGGGGGGGTGAATTGGGTTCTTTAAAATTAAGCCTTTTAAACTTTAATTGAAACAAGATTGATGAGAGGCTAATAAAATTCAATAAAGCACGATAAAGAAGATAGAGAGAGAGAAAATAAGCACGCAAACACAAAGATTTTATAGTGGTTCGGTGTATCCAACACCTACGTCCACTCCCAAGACCACTTGGGTCCACACTATAATCTCCTCGATTACAGTCGAGTTGTTTTACAAGCTTACAACTCAAACTTGTTGTTTTACCGGGATCACAACGAACCCAGCTGGTTTTACTCGGGCTCACCAGCACAAAACCCTACACACACAAACTAACCTTACTCCGGCTTGTGCCGAGGTAACCAACCTCCACTAATTCAATCCACTGATTGAAACAGCAAACAATAAGAAAATATGAGTTTAAACAAAAAGCTCCTTTTGAGCAAATATACAAAAATACAAAAATAAAGGGTTAGAAAAGCCTGTTTAGATTCGATGGTGAGGCTTGGGCTTTCTTCCTTCTTCTCTTCAACTCCTTTGAAGTGTTGAATCACGCCTCAGCTAGATTCTTGACCGTTGAAGTCTTTGGAGTTGAGATGAACTTTTTTCTCTTTTGAAAATCCTCCGATTTGACCTTTGAATGCTCTTGGATTTTCTTCTGGCTTTGTGGATTGATGAGAAGAGCAGACGAAGTCTCACTTGGATTTCACTCCTTTGAATCTCTCTCCTTTGAGCTTGATTTTTCAATATGCTCTGTTTTTCCCTCTTTTCAAAGATTTCTTTTCTCTCTTTGATTTTCAAAATCTATCTTTCTTGAGTTGAAAAGGCTTCTCTATTTATAGACTCTGCAAAAATATAGCCGTTAGAAACAAAGAAAATAGCCGTTATTCAAAAATCTTACCGTTGGCGCTGATGTGTCATCAGAAAAATCACGCCCAGATTTTGTCCTCAAGCTCTAGGGAGTCGGCTCGAAGTGCGATGCCTAAAATAGAAACATTTTAAGTTAAGGGTCGACTCGCGAAAATAAGGTGTCGGCTCCTGACAGTCGGGGGTCGACTCATGAAAATGGGAGTCGACTCGAGAAGTGCTCAGAAAAATATGGGTTCTGTTGTCTGAGCGGAGTCGGCTCGCACAGGGAGCTCGCGTCAGGGGTCGACTCTTGAAATCCAGGGGTCGACTCGAGAAAATCAGTCAGGGAGTCGACTCGGAAACTCTTGAGTCGGCTCGGGACGATACAAAAATCAGAAAAATTTCTGATTGACTTTAAATTGTCCCAATTAAATTTAAATATAAATTTGACTTGAATAATTAAATTTAACATTAAGAATCAATTCAAGACATGTTTTAAGAATTCATCGATTGAATATAATGTATAAAAATTCCTTTTTGAAATCTTTTAAGCATAGAACTTGAAACTATTTTCAATGATTCAAAACTCATTGATATTTGATAGTTCATAGTTTCAATTTGAAAATCAATTTTTGTAAATAAAACATTGCATTCTTTTAAGGTACTCATGGCTTTTGGAAATCATCAAAATCAATAAAGTTGGGGCAATTATGTTTCAATAATTTCTCAACAAATTACTATTAATTTACTCAAATAGCTTTTATCTCATCCTAAATGAAAACTATTTTATATAGGATGTGCATATCATATCTTAAATTTATTATATAAAATGATTTAAAAGTTATTAAATCTTATATAAGTGAAATTAGAAAAGCCACTAAACATACAACATCTTCAGGAGTTGAAGAACAAGACTTTAAAATTTTATGCATTGCTTATGATAAAAATCCTAAACAAAATTTATTAGATGTAAAATATAGGTGGAATTCCATGTATTTAATGTTATAACCATGTTTTAAATATAAATATATTATTACCTATATTCCAATGAACCTCTATTGAATTTTTATGAAATTACTAATTTTTTATTTGATATTTAGTGATGAGGGATAAAATTATCATTACGCCAACACTTGTGCACACAACAAAAAGGTCGAGACCAATCTCGATATTCGATCAGCCAGCTATCATATCTAGAAAATAGCGGAGCTGAACCACCTTTGGCAGGGCCGAATCGCCTTTGGCAGAGCCGAACCATTCTCACACCTCAGCGGGTCCGAGCAATCCTCTGATCTCGTTCGGACCAGGTATTTATGTGCTTCGGCAGAACCGAAGCATTCTATCCTCGTATACCCAATGGCATCGAACAATTATATACTTCGATCGAATCTTATGCTTCGGCCGGTCCGAACTAACCTCTTGCTTCGACCAGACCGAAGCATTCAAATGCTTCGGCTACACCGAGGCATTCAAACACCTCCATGGAATCAAGCGCGAGAGAATTCAAATTCGTGATAGCTTAACAAGATCTCGAGCGAAAAATTGTGCAAATAATACCGAAAGTAGCTTAGGGCCTATAGAAGTGGCCTAGGGCCTATAGAATCATTGAATCTCAAAGCATCAACTAGTTCCCCTAGTTGTCGATTCTCTAACTAATTAGATACTGATACTATCGGTCCCATAACAAACTTAATTCGAATCCGATTCAAATCTGAACAGTTTCGGACCCCTATGATGCACCCAAGGAACCAAGTGTCGCCTATAAATACCCTTGTCCTAAAGTCTCTCAGGTATGCTTTCACTGACACTCTGACTGAAAACTCCATTAAAGCTCAAGCAGAGCTCTGAGTTCTCGAGAGGCAATTCATCTTGAGGAACTCTTCTGTGAAACCTTCTCCTTACATCTACATGCTGTAAATTTTCACTGACTTGGGCATCGGAGGGTCTTCTGTAGAGGGCCACCCCAGACACTCTACGTGAGGATTGTCTTGCAGGTTCCGCTCGGACGAGAGATCAGTGTCCAGATCTGGAGTTGAGCTACACCCTAGTCAGAGAGTGGATTTCTGTAGCAACAGATTGGCGCTAGAGGAAGGGCCTCAATTTTCGTAAACTTGTAATCCGGGAGACAAGGTTCAAAAATAGAAGAATCCTCTAATGGTTAATCGGAAGAGAGCCACTTCTGATGCTCAGAATAGGCCGCCTCTCAAAGGCCTAATCCAATCAATAGTGTAGCGCCTCCGCTACCACCGTCGATCGAGACCCCTTCACCATCGGTGACTGCAGTGATGTAGGACCAGTTTGCTACGCTGGTTCAACAAGTCCAGGCTCTGACCCAGCTGGTCCAGGGGCTCCATGGAGCTTCCCGCCCAACTATCCCTATTTCGCAACTCCATGAGAAAGTAGCTGCTCCCGTCCCATCAGCAATTCTTCTTCCAATCCGCCTGGGGCTGCAAACCATCTTCATCGACCCACAAGGGCCAGGCCAGCGCCGCAGTGGGCTAGAGAGAAGAGCCCGCTTAAATCCCAACGAGTTCATTCTCTTTCTTCGGTGTCTTCCCAAGATTGACACTGCTGTCATCTTCCATCGACCAATCCCTCCTATCACTCTGGATGAAGGGATTAGGCAGCAGATGCAAGAGATGCATTGGGAGTGGCGTCAGGAGCTAGACGCCGCTAGGTAAGCCCCTCCGTCCCAGCCAAAGGCGGAGCAGGGCATCCCTTTCTCTAAGAGAATCATGCGGCAAGTGATCCCTCCTCATGTCAAACTCCACACCATCGAACCATATCATGGATCTATTGATCCCGATGACCACCTGAGTAGTTTTAGATCTATCATGATGTTCCATGGAGCATCAAATGCAATCATATGCCGAGCCTTCCCCTCTACTCTTAGAGGATCTTCTAGAACCTGGTTTAACAGTCTGAAGCCATGTTTCATTGATTCTTTTGATGAGCTGAGCCGCTTATTCATCAACCAGTTCATTAGTAGCCATTACCAATGACAGAGATCTGATTCCCTCTCCGAAGTCAAGCAGCGAGAGGGGGAATCTCTGAAGAACTACCTCGACTGTTTCAACATGGCCCTATTGGAGGTCGACCATCTCAACCATGAGGTGGCCATGTCTACTTTGGCAGGAGGAGTGTCGAAGGAAGGAGACTTCTACTTAGCTTTGGAAGTCAATTACTCAAGAGCCTCTCCGATATGATGCCTTAGTGGATAAGTATGCCAAGATTGAGGAGTCGCAAAGGATGGCCCGAGCCAAGCAATCGAAGAAGAAGGAGGCAAAAGGCTTGGAAAAACATCGATCCTTCCATCGTGCAAGCCCATCTCGTCACCAAAGAGCTCCTCCACCACCACCTCAAGATCGAACTCGGAGCCCGGCCTGAAGGTTCGACCGATATACTCCCCTCACCGCGCCAAGGGCACAAATCTTGATGAAAATCGAGCGCCAAATTCCTTGGCCTCCTCCTCTCCGGGGCAATGCGGCTTGGAGGGATGTGACCAAATACGGTTGCTTCCACCGAGATCATGGGCATGACACTGAGAAATGCTGGCAACTCCGGACGAGATCGAGCAACTCATCCGGTGGGGTAGGCTGGACCGATTCAGGAGGGCCCCCGAACCGGACAATGGAGGAGATCACCAACCTGAACCTCGCCAACTCCCTCCACCAAATCCTCTAGTCATTGGCAATGTCAACATGATAGCAGCGGTCGGCTCTTCGTCGTCCTGGCCAGGCAAGGAGGAAAATCAACCAAAGAGGACCCGAGTTGACGAGCTTTCTTTTTTTGATGAGGATCTCCGATAGGTACAGTACCCCATGATGACGCCTTAGTTGTATCTCTGAATATGAACGGCTATGATGTATACTGCATTTTGATTGATAGTGGAAGCTCTATTAATATTTTATATTTTAATGCCATTGTGAGATTAAAATTGCGGATGGAAAGACTTCGGGCCATAGAATCCACTCTAGTGGGTTTTACGGGTGATGCCATAGTCCCCGAGAGAGTTATCACTTTAACAGTTCGAGCAAGCACTTGGCCTAGTGTAGCCACTACACTCATGGATTTTCTCGTGACTAAGCTTCGGTCCCCTTATAATGCCATCCTCGGCAAGCCAGGGCAAATATCCCTTAAAGCTATCATTTCCATTCCTCATCTCACCATGAAGTTTTCCATCGAGTGGAGGGTGGGGGTTGTCCAAGGAAGTCAAATTATGGCTCAGCACTGCTTTGTTGCTGACCTTCAGTCCAAGAAGCCCGAAGTAGACAGGCTGGATGCTCGGGAGGACTTGCCGAGCAGCGAGGGGAGCCAACCGAAGAATTAGAAGAGGTTCCATTCGATAAAGCTTGGCCCGATCGAACCGTAAGGGTCGGGTCACAATTGAAGGGAAACCTCAACAAGATTTGGTCGAGTTCCTTCGCGGGAATGCTGATGTTTACACCTGGTCTGCTTCGGACATGCCCGAAATCAATCCGGATGTCTTGGTCCACCGCCTTAACGTGGACAAGATATTTCGAACAATCAAGCAGAAGAAAAGAAGCTTTGCTCCTAAACGTCAAAAGGCTATCGAGGAAGAAGTAGACAAGCTCATTAAAGCCAATTTCATCCGAGAAGTGAACTATCCTGACTGGCTGGTGAATGTTGTTATGGTAAAGAAATCAAACGGCAAATGGAGGATCTGCATCGACTTCACTGATCTCAACAAGGCCTGCCCGAAAGACAGCTTTCCTTTCATTCGAATTGATCAACTTATGGATTCAACCTTGGGCCACTAGATGCTGACTTTTATGGATGCTTATTCGGGCTACAACCAAATTCGAATGGTGCCCGAGGATGAAGAAAAGACTCTTCATCACCGACTGAGGTATTTATTGCTACTGGGTTATGCCTTTCGGCTTGAAAAATGCAGGCGCAACCTACCAAAGGCTGGTCAATAAAGTTTTCAAAGAGCCAATCGATCAAAACATGGAGATGTACATTGATGACATGCTGGTAAAGAGCAGAGAGGCATCCCAGCATATTAAAGACCTCACAGAAAGTTTCGCAACACTTCAGAAGTATCAAATGAAGCTTAACCCAACAAATATGCTTTCATAGTTAATTCTGAAAAGTTCTTGGGTTTCATGGTCTCTCATCAAGGTATTAAGGCAAATCCATAGAAAATCCAGGCCCTGCAGCAGATGACACCTACAGGATCGATCAAGGAGGTGTAGCATCTTACTGGAAGGATAGCAGCCCTCAATCATTTTGTTGCTCGGTCAGCCAAGAGGTGTTTGCCCTTTTTCAAAGTGCTCCGATCGGCCAAGAACTTCCAATGGACTTCAGACTACTAGAGATCTTTCGAAGATATTAAAAATACCTCAGCTCACCACCTCTCCTCAGTATCCGAGGCCGGGAGAGATGTTGTATTTGTACCTAGTGGTCTTTGAGGGCGTTGTTGGTTCTGTGTTGATCAGAGAGAAAAACAAAATTTAGAAGCTGATCTATTATGTTAGTAAATTGCTCCGAGATGCAGAGACAAGGTATACTCGATTCGAAAAGATGGTGTTGGCTCTGATAACATCAGTCCAAAAGTTGCGGTCATATTTCCAAGCACACGCTGTGATAGTTTTAACCGACTAGCCTATCAAATCAATTATCTATCATCCAGAGACATCGAGAAGAATGACCAAATGGGCTATTGAATTGAGTCAGCATGATGTCCAATATCAGCCTCATCCGGCCATCAAGGCACAGGTCTTGATGGATTTTCTTCTTGAATGCACTATACCTGAAGATGGTTCCACTCCGGATACCCTCGAGCAACCAAGGCCCAGTGCCCTATGGCTGCTCCATGCCGACAGATCCTCCAGTGCAAGCAGTTCTAGTGCTGGCTTGGTCCTCACTAGCCTAGAGGGACAACCTTCACGTACGGCATCTGTTTCTTATTCCTAGCCTCCAACAATGAAGCAGAGTATGAAGCCCTACTTGCTAGACTTCGCATCGCCCGCGAACTCAAGGTTGAAAAGCTAAACGCCTACCTGACTCTCAATTGGTGGCTGGCCAGGTGCGGAGAGAATTTGAAGCTAGAAAGCCGAACATGATTCGGTATCTTCAAAAGTTGCACGATTTGTCCGCTTGCTTTGCTGAATTTAAAGTTATTCAAATACCAAGAACTAAAATGCGCATGCCAACCTTTTATCCCGCTTGACGACTGCAGACTCAATGGACCTTGAGTGGAAGTTCCACTTGGAAATCCTAGAGAAGTCCAGCATTGCCGATGTTGATCAAATAATGCAGATCAATGCTGAACCATCCTGGTTAGACCCTATGCTTAAGTATCTCAAAGAACGGCTGCTCCTCGCTGATAGAAAGGAAGCAAAGAAACTGAAGATGCAATCATCTCACTATGTCCTGCTTGATGATCGGCTATATAAACGATCCTTCTCTATGCCATTACTTAAATGCCTTCGCCCATCAGAGCTTATTATGCTCTTGAGAGGTTCATGAAGGCATCTGTGGTAATCATCTTGGCGATCGAGCTATGTGCCATAAAGTGCTATGCCAGGGGTATTATTGGCCCACCATGCAAAGAGATGCTGATGATCTTGTCTGAGCTTGTGATTCATGCCAACGACATTCCAATGTTCAAAGGCTCCCTCTGCCCACCTAATGCCTGTGTCATCCGCCTGGCTCTTTGCCAAGTGGGGAATGAACATTCTTGGTCCTTTTCCCCTCGCCATAGGACAAAAAAAGTTCTTGTTTGTAGCAATCGACTATGTCACCAAGTGGGTCGAGGCGAGGCAGTCACTCAGATAATCGAGACTCGGGCTAGGGACTTCGTATGAAGATCTTTCATTTGTTGGTTCGGCCTTCCTCACACCATCATCACCGATAATGAAAGATAGTTTGACAATCCTAAATTCTGAGAGTTTTGCAAGGACCACGGCATCTCTCATCGTCTCACTTTGGTTGGACATCCTCAAGCTAATGGAGAGGCCGAGGTAATCAACCGAGCCCTTCTGCAAGGAATTAAGGCCCGACTCAACAGAGCACGAGGTAGATGAGGAGGAGCTTCATCATGTGTTGTGGGCTTATCGAACCACTGAGAGGATCCCTATGGGCCAGACTCCATTTAGAATGACTTTTGGCATGGAAGCTGTCATCCCTGTGGAGATCAAACTCCCCTCCCCTCGGGTGGAGAGTTATTCGGAGGAATCTAATGATGAGCAACTCCAAATCAATATTAATCTGATAGAAGAAGTTAGGGAGAAGGCCCAGATCTGAATGGCAGCTTATCAACAGAGGGTAGCCCATTACCATTCCACCAGAGTCAAAGAAAAATTCTTCCCCCTGGTAATTTAGTACTTTGGAAGGCATTGTTTCAAAGCCGTTGGAACAAGGGAAACTATCTCCAAACTAGGAAGGCCCCCATCAAGTCATGGAGGTAATCAGGCCTGGCACTTACAAACTCCAAGATCTAGATGGAAAATCTATCCTAGGACATGGAGCTCGATAATCTCCATATATATCATCAGTAGAGTACACCTCCACTAAACATACTTTGTTTATAGCAACAAATTTCCATTTAAAAACCTGCAATATTCTTGTTTCAATTGCTTTTCCCAAAAAACTGTAATGAGAAGCAGATTTTGCTCAATAATATCTCAAGCCTCGGCAGGGCCAAGTAATATCTCTGTACCTTGGCAGCACCAAGTAAAATATAATCTCTCAAGCCTCAGCATGACCGAGTGACTCTCAAGCCTCAGCAGGGCCGAGTGATCTCTCCGTACATTGGCAGCGGAAAGTAAAATATAATCTCTCAAGCCTCGACATGACCGAGTGACCTCAAGCCTCGACAGGGCCGAGTGATCTCTCTGTACCTTAGTAGCACTAAGAAAAATATAATCTCTCAAGCCTCGGCATGACCGAGTGACTCTCAAGCCTCGGCAGGGCCGAGTGATCTCTCCGTACCTTAGCAGCACCAAGTAAAATATAATATCAAGACTCAGTAGGGCCGAGTGATCTCTTCGTACCTTGGTAGCGCCAAGTAAAATATAATCTCTCAAGCCTCAGTAGGGCCGAGTGATCTCTCCGTACCTTGGTAGCGCCAAGTAAAATATAATCTCTCAAGCCTCGGCATGACCGAGTGACTCTCAAGCCTCAACGGGGCCGACTGATCTCTCTGTACCTTGGCAGCACCAAGTAAAATATAATCTCTCAAGTCTCGGCATGACCGAGTGACTCTCAAGCCTCGACAAGGCCGAGTGATCTCTCCATACCTTGGCAGTGCCAAGTAAAATATAATCTCTCAAGCCTCGGCATGACCGAGTGACTCTCAAGCCTCGGCAGGGTCGAGTGATCTCTTCGTACCTTGGCAGTGCCAAGTAAAATGTAATCTCTCAAGCCTCAGCATGATCGAGTGACTCTCAAGCCTCGGCAGGGCCGAGTGATCTCTCCGTACCTTGGCAGTGCCAAGTAAAATATAATCTCTCAAGCCTCGGCATGACCAAGTGACTCTTAAGCCTCAGCAGGTCCGAGTGATCTCCATACCTTGACAGCGCCAAGTAAAATATAATCTCTCAAGCCTCGGCATGATCGAGTGACTCTCAAGCCTCGGCAGGGCCAAGTGATCTCTCTGTACCTTGGCAGCTAAGTAAAATATAATCTCTCAAGCCTCGGCATGACCGAGTGACTCTCAAGCTTCAACAGGGCCAAGTGATCTCTCCATAGCAGCACCAAGTAAAATATAATCTCTCAAGCCTCGGCATGATCGAGTGACTCTTAAGCCTCGGCAGGGCCGAGTGATCTCTCTGTACCTTGGCAGCGCTAAGTAAAATATAATCTCTCAAGCCTCGGCATGACCGAGTGACTCTCAAGCTTCAACAGGGCCAAGTGATCTCTCCATAGCAGCACCAAGTAAAATATAATCTCTCAAGCCTCGGCATAACCGAGTGACTCTCAAGCCTCGGCAGGGCTTAGTGATCTCCGTACCTTGGCAGCGCCAAGTAAAATATAATCTCTCAAGCCTCGGTATGACCGAGTGACTCTCAAGCCTCGGCAAGGCTGAGTGATCTCTTCATACCTCGACAATTCCAAGTAAAATACAATCTCTCGAATCTCAGCACGACCAAGTGACTCTCTCAAAGTATTGGTAGAGCCGATCGATTTTTCCAATGTTTTAGTATGGCTTAACTGCTTTGCTACACCTTGGCAAGTTTAAACGACTTTTCTTTATATTTCAACAAGGTCGAACAAGTCGTTTCTTACTAAAGTAAGGCCCATTCCCTCTCTCGGCATGATCGAGCCTATATCGAGAATCGACAGGGCCGCTCAGGCCTCCCCTTAACCTAAACAGAGGCAAACATCCTCTCCACAAAGGACTAAGTGAGACCAATCGCTAGAACGCCCAACCAAAACAAAGTGCCTAAAACATTGCTGACGATTATGAACCGGCACTGACATTGGAAAGGCAGGGTACATACAAAACGACTCTTATGTTGGGACAACATAAATGCATCAGCTAAAGAATTGACACCCAACATGAAAAAAATAGAATAGCAAAAAGATAAAGGAACAAAAGAAGCCTTTCTTTATTGCTAATAAGAGATTACAACCTCTTGAGAGGCATTACAAGTGTATTATAGCAAAAATAAAAGAAAATAAATTAAAAAGCCGGGCGAGCATTCTGATCGATGACGTTGCTTTCGCTTCCAATTCAAGGAACTAGAGAAATCGGATAGCTCCGTTGAGTTCACCAAGTTGCTAGTCACTGCACAAGAACATAGACAGCAACCCAGCGCTGCTTACCTTCTTCCTCATTAAATGCCGGATGATGGACCCTCGGACAGATGAACTAAGGGATCTAACATGGCATTCAGCCAAGATGGACTAAGAATGAAGGGAAGCTTATGGAAGCCAAGGGCCCATAAACGTTTACATTTCTACTGGTCTGTAGGGCCTCATGGCAAGTGAAAGGAGCCATACAGAGAGCACATGCATGCGCTCCCCGTATGACCCCTATATCCATCCCCGTGCGCTCTCCGTATGACCTTCGAGACTCCTCCTCTGAGGGTTACTTCTCTTCAGCAACTCCTCCATCGCCCCAACTATCAGGATCAAGCCAACTCTCAAAAGGAAAATTCAATCTCATCACTCTCGACCTCAATAAGAGAGAAGCCATGAAAAAAAACTCTCTAATTCATAGAGCAAGAAGGCTTTTGAGGAGTGCTCAGATACCTTCCGCTCCCCCCTTTAATAGGCAACAAAATGAGAACTGCCATTAATAAAGGGGAGACTCCGGAATTCGGAATGCCATAATCGTGCTACGCTCAGAGCCACGTGGCGCACCATGAAAAAAGTGTGCAACGAAGAACAAAAGATTTTCTTCTAACCTTGAATCAGGAGTCTTAAACCAAGAACTACCTGCAAATCTTTGAAATACGAATAGACCTGAAAAATCCCCACGGAGAATAACGCTGCGCGTACGCAAAGCGAACTCGCATTGGAAAGGACCAAGTATTAACAACAAAATAAATGCCCTGAGGGAGAACGAGACCCTCCTTGGTAAGTTTTGAACTATTTCATCTACTTCGACAAGAAACAAGCTAAATTTTTGCTTCGGCCAAACTGGACTATCCACCTTGCTTCGGCCACAACCAAAGTGGTCCTCTATTTTGGCCATTCTGAACCATCCATTTTGCTTGATCGGCGTTGAAATAATATCTTTTTTTTAGCAAGGCCGAATAGTTCCATACTTTGGCGAATCTAATTGGATCGGTCTTGGTAAAGCCAGGCGATTCGTTCGGAATCGTTAAAAGTTCTCTTCCTAAAATATGGCTCATCCACAATAAGCTAAGTGCAAGGAGGCAATAAACGAGCAAAAAGATCGTCTGAAAAGTGATGCCGAAACAACAGAACACATGAAGGAAAATGAAAAATTCGTTCATTAAGTAAATTTCATCCAGTTACAAGTAGAAGAAATAAAAATACAAAAACAACCCTCAGGAATCAGGGTTCAGGTTCAGCTTCAGGGGCAATCTCGGCGACGTTCGAAAGAGATTGACTTGGTTCACCCACTTCGAATGTGGCCGAGTGAGGAGCCTTGGGTTCTTCTACATCAAGCTGATGACTTTCTTCTAGACCCACAGCTTTGCCGGCACCCAGAATGGTTTCAAAATCGATGTCTGAAATTTCCTCGTATTCAGCCTCGGCAGATAGTTTGGTCCCCGGGGTCCGAGTGTCATAATACTCGGCTTCTAGAAAGGAAAGGTCCAACTCTGGGTATTCCCAAGAGATCTTTGCTCGTGTCTCTTCTTTACCATACTAGAATGCATCGACGCAGGCTGCCTTATGCTCATCAAGAAACTGGGTAGAATTTTTGTATTCTTCCACGGCCAGAGCAGCCCGTCTATTAGCCTCGGCTATCTGACCTTCTAGTTCAGAACTCCTCTGGCGGCTCGAGGCTAACTCCTCTCTTAAGATTTTAGCTGATTCTAAACTTCTAGCCCAATTCTACCCATCTGCAGACACAAAATCAATTAAAGTGATAATGAAAGTAAAGACATAAAAAGAAATAAGGAGACGTAATACCTCATCTTCCCGCTGAGCCATCTTTACACTTAGCTCATGGGCTTTATTGAGAGCTTTCAATTTATCATCTTTATTTTGCTGACCTTGTCCTTGAGGTCATTGATTCTTGATTGCCTCTCTTTGGTTTCTCATTGAGACTATGCAAGATCGGCGATAAGTTTAGCAATATGATCTTGCTGCCATTTGGTTCGGCTCTCTCTTTCAGCAAGTTTCCTGCTCAAACTGGCGAGCTGTTCTTGCTGCCACTGATACCTACGCTCTTCTTCATCGAGCCTCTTATTTAAACTGCTTTACTCCTCGGCGAAACTCTTCTTCAACTTGCCCCACCTTTCATTGAAACACTTCTACAGAGCTTCCATCCCTTCAGTATGTTTGGATTTAATTTGTGACAGCTCCAAACAAGCTTTGTCGGATTGTTTACGAAATTTGTGCAGCTCCTTAACCTTAATTTCAAGCTGGGATGCTCTTTCAGCAGCAGCTTGGTAAGACCTCCCCACCATCTCGAGCTTTTCCTGAATGGACGCCAAGGCCTCAGAAAGTTTATTGGATGACTCTGCCCTCTCCCGAAGACCAGCAGCCTCCCTTCTGGCTTGAGCACAGGCTCCCATGGCCAGGTTAAAGCACTAACTTAGCGCTCTCACAATTAAAGCTTCTGCAGGCAAAATATAAGTAAGAAAACATAATCGAGCCAGCTAGCCAAAATCTATTGCCTTGATGTAATGACTTACCCGAGAGGCATAATTTGTGGCGATCCTCGTGAGGGCGGGGCTATCAATCTTGGGAAGAAGATAAGTATCCTTGGCACATCGAGCTACCCAAATGCCGCATCAATAAGATCCTCTACTGTGGGCTCACTCACCGAGGAACCTTTCCCTATATACAATACAGACCGCATTAAAGCGGTGAACATGTCTCTACATCTGGATCAGGTGAAAGAAAATTTATGGCCAAATGACTAACCCGGAGGGCTTCAGATCGAGGGACTTTCATCCGCTCAACTTCCTCTATCAAGCTTTAGCCTGTAAAGCCTCGGATACTTCGGCTCGCCCAACCTCCTCCTCTGATGCTTCGATCGGAAAGACCTCGGTTCATGCATCTCCTTCACCCAAGGGCTCTCCTTGATCTACAGTGTTTGCTCAGCCCCAATGGACTCCATCGGAGCCTTGGCTTCCTCCGCAACTCCCTCTAATGCCTCGGGAGAGAGTTCCCCGCGGAAATCCTTTCTGAACTCCAACTGCCAATTCAATTTTCCCCTCAACATCCACTGATTCTCTGTCAGGAAGCTCCTCCTGAGTGTCGGCAATGACAGTTACTTCCTTCACCCCCTCGATCAAAACTGGTGTCTCTCCCTCACCTATATGAGGCATCCTAGGGCTGCCGATCTCCACCAGAAAGACTGGTCACCTCAAGCAAAGAGACTACGGACAAACTAGTGATGTCTCCTCGAATCATCTGGCACAACCACTATTTGGAGAGGAGAAACCCCGATGCCTCCTCCAAATTCTCCCCAACTACTCGTTCTTCCTCCACTACCACACACCCCTTCAGCAGAGAAAGCTCGTCCATCATGGCCGACACTCCCATTTCTCTCTTCTTCGGTGTGGAGGAGTGTTGACCAACCCTAACTTGCTTTGGCTCCTTTGAGTGTGCCCCAGAAAGATGGGTTTCTTCTCGAATCTGCGCTTTTCACCAGAGCTGGTCCCCCTCTGGCGTTTACCCAATTCCTTCCTTATTTGACCTATGAACGCCGACCTTTTGGCTATAAACACAACAAACAATTATTTAGGTTATGATAAAGTCGCCTTGAATACAACAGACATAGGAAGAGGGGAGAAAGCTTATCCTGAGGATCAAAAGAACTAAGCCCGGCGATGAAAAGGGCATCCTCCGACAAAAGGGCATTGGCCGAGAACACTCAACCACTGCGGAGGGTCACCAAATCCTTTTTCTCCTGCTTAGACAGCTCTGGATGCACCTCGGATCCTTCACATAGCTCGCCCACACCCAGGGAAAATCGGAGTCAATGTTTCCCTCGACAATGAAAATTGAGACTTCCACTCTTTTATTGATGATGGATTGTTGATATCATCTTAAACGATTTCCGAGGACCAATATAGGGCCACCAGAGTTCCTCCCTGAAACCAAATTATAGTAGACTCAGAATAGAGAAAGAGTCATCGTTACCCCAACACGGTTGCACATTGAAATAAACCCGATAAGGTTACGCCAGCTATTTGGAGCCACCATCGTCGGGCATATGTTATAAAATCTCATCACTTCTTTTCATCAGTGGGTGAAGGGAAAATCGGAGGCCCACTCTCAAGCTTTCTTCGTAAAAGAACACCCCGCGCCCCGGTTGCATTGAGACCCTCTGCTCAGCTTTCGGAGGCCATAGGGCGACGTCCTGAGGAATCTTGTATCTGATGATCTATCCAGATCTTCAAGAGTTATCTCGAAGGCCACATCACTTGGGCCCTTCATGTTGTCGAGTTGAAGAGCAAACCACGAATAAACTCGCAAGGGCTTTAAAGAATAAAATCTCTAGGGAAGAAACAAGAAAGTGTTGCAGAAAGAACACCGCTCTAACCCTTACCCCTTTTTTAAAGACATTTCAGGAAGAAAGTATGGCGTCTCTAGAAGAAACCCCCGAACGCTCAAATTGCCGCTACAGGCACCGTAAACATGGATTCGCCACGTGGGACTTCCTCAATCATCGCTCATGAGAAACGAGGGATTTTCCTCCTGAGAAGAAATGATGGAGTGGTGGCCCGGCATTTACGAGGCCATCATTGTGCGTCCCTTTGAATCCCCTCGATGAAATTTTTCTAGACTCTACTCCCTATATTGAATTTACACTTTGGACTAGGGAGTGAGGGGGATGATAAAATTATCATTACGCCAATACTTGTGCACACGACAAAAAGGTCGAGACCAATCTGATATTCGATCAGCCAACTGCATATCTAAAAAATAGCAAGCGAACCGCCTTCGGCAGAGCCGAACCATTCTTACACCTCAGCGGGTCCGAGCTATCCTCTGATCCCATTCGGACCGAGGTATTTGTGTGCTTCGACAGGACTGAGGTATTCTATTCTCATACACCCGACGCATCGAACAATTGTATACTTCGGCCGAATCTTATGCTTCGGTCAGTCCGAACTAACCTCTTGCCTCAGCCAGACCGAAGCATTCAAATGCTTCGGCTGCACCGAGCTATCCTATGCCTCGGCTAAACCAAGGCATTCAAACACCTCCATGGAATCAAGCACGGAGAATTTAAATTCATGATAGCTTAATAAGATCTCGAGCGAGAAATTATGCAAATAATACCAAATTGGCTTAGGGCCCTAAAGTGGCCTAGAGCCTATAAATCACTGAATCTCAAAGCATCAACCACTCTCCTAGCCGTGATTCTCTAACTAACTAGATACAGATACTACCAGCCCTATAACAAACTTGATTCAAATCTGATTCGAATCTAAACGGTTTCGGACCCCTATGATGCGTCCAAGGAATCAGGTGATTGCCTATAAATACTCTTGTCCAAAAGTCTCTCAGGTATGCTTTCACTGACACTCTGAATGAAAACTCCATTGAAGCTCAAGCAGAGCTTGAGTTCTCGAGAGGCCATTCATCTTGAGGAACTCTTCTGCGAGAGCCTTCTCCTCACATCTGCTTGCTGTAAATTTTTACTGACTTGGATGTCGGAGGGTCTTCTACAGAGGGCCGCATAGACACTCTCTGCATGAGGACTATCTTGCAGGTTCCACCCGGACGAGAGATCAGTGTCCAAATCCGGAGTTGAGTTGCACCCAAGTTAGAGAGCGGATTTTGCAGCAACACTTAGTATCCTACCTCTTCCTAAGTTTTATGATAAATTTATAGTATTACTGGTTATTTTGCAACCATAAGAATGTTGTAGGTTGTTCATTCATTTATTGGTTTTGATGATTAACAAAAGCCATGAGTATATTTCTTATGTTACTAATGAGATTGATAAAGTGTTTTAGGAATTTAAAATGGTTAAGTATTATAACTCGAGCAAAATTGAGTTTGGATCGATTTTTAATGTTATGTGTCAAGTTTCAGACTTTATTAGAGCCGACTTCGAAGCGTATCAAAACTGTTTGGCACATTCGGCACGTTTAAAGCCAACTCCAAAAAAGTTAAAGCCAACTCTAACATGAGATACAGAGAACCCTCTTTCTGTGTCAAAAATTAGAGCCGACTCCAGAAAAGTTAGAGCCAACTCTAACCTAAGAACAGAGACTACACTTTTTGGGACACAGTTAGAGTCGACCCCAATGAAGTTAGAGTTGACTCCAACATAGGATGTGTCGACCCCATAAAAAGTTAGCCAACTCCGCGACGAAGATTCTTTCTATTTTGAGCAACCCGACTTAGAGCCGACCCTATGCCAGATTAGAGCCGACTCTAATATGTCAAAGGTGACTTTTAAAACTATCAGAAATGCTCCAATGGCTATATTTTTCCTAGTAAACTTCACGGCTCTTTCCTTTCTCATGATAAACTCATTCACAAGCTCTTTCAATGACTATTTTGCATCAAAATATGGATTAAGAGGAGATTATAAAAGGGGGGTTCGACCATTTGAAAAAAGAGAAGAAAAAGAGAAAAAATCAAGAATAGAAGAGAAATATCAAAAAGAGAAAGCTCAGATTTAAATCTAAAAGAGAGAGAAATCCAAAAGCACTTAAGATCCAAATCCGAAGGATTTCTATCAAATAGAAGAAGAAAAGCAAGAGCCCTAGTTCTTCATCTTTCTCTGCATCAACGTTTCTTCTAGAGCTTCAATCCTATCTTGAGAAAGATCATCCAAGAAGAAAAAAGAAAAGCTCAACCTCAAAGATCTTCTAATCAGACTTTTTATCTCCATTTTTACTTATATTGTTTATTTGCTCATTTGAGAAGCTTTCATATTATTGTAATCATTTACTTGATACGTTTGTTTTGATTCAATCAAGTGATTGAATCAGGTGAGGCAGTTGGCCTTGGGCAAGCTAGAGTTAGCTTGTGTTAGGTTGTGTGCTGGTAAACCTATTAAAATCGGCTAGGTTTTGTGATCCCATTGTAAAAAATAAGTTTGGGTTGTAAGCTTATAAAACAACTCGCTGTAATCAGGGTGATTATAATGTGCGCCCAAGAGTTGCTTGAGAGTGGATATAGGTGGCTAACACCGAACCACTATAAACCTTTGTGTTTGTCATGCTTATTTCTTTTTTCCTTCACTCTATCTTTATATTCTACTTTGTATTCTTAGCATCACACTCACTACACTCTCTTTGTGTACCTTCACTTTGAAAATTAATTTTAAATGATAATTTTTTTTAAGAACCTAATTCACCCCCCTCTTGGGTTGCCATCTGGGCCAATAATTGATATCAGAGCTTGTGCTAATCCTTGCTTGATCTAACAATCAAGTGCTAAAGATCCAAATGGCAGCTCAAGCTGATTCTTCTTTTCTAAGAAAAATCCACAAACTGACACCCTTGTTTAATGGCACAAACTATTCATATTGAAAAGCTAGAATGAGATTTTCATTCAAGCTTTAGACTATGAGTTATGGAGTGTCATTATCAATGGTCCTAGCACTCCCACACACTTAGTTGATGGATCCATTGTTCCTAAGCCTAAAAGGGATTGAAATGAAAATGATTGAAAATGGCCCAGCTCAATGCCAAGGCCATGAATGTCCTATACTGCTCCTTGGATGCAAATGAATTCAATAGAATATCCACTTGCATCTCAGCAAAGAGATATGGAATCGGTTGAAAGTTACTCATAAGGGTACCAACCAAGTTAAAGAGTCCAAGATTAATATTCTTGTGCATAAATATAAACTATTTAACATGGATCAAAATGAATCTATCACATGCATGCATACTAGGTTTACTGATATAGTAAATGGATTAAAAAGTCTTGGTAAGACCTATACTAACTCTGAATTGGTTTGAAAAATTCTTAGGTCTCTTCCAAGAGCATGGAAGTCAAAGTGACAGTAATTCAAGAAGCAAAGATCTAAACAGTCTACCTTTGGAGGAGCTCCTTGAATCCCTTATAACCATGAACTTACAATGAAGTAGCATCAAGAAGATGATGTGAAGAAGAAGCGGACCATCACACTTAAAGCTGTAGAAAATGAAAAGAGCAGTAGCGATGAAGATGAAGACGATGATGAAACTGCTCTCTTTGTGAAGAAATTCAAGAAATTTATGCAAAAAGGAGACCCTTCCACAAAAGAAAAATTGGTATTAAGATGGAAGGAGAAAAGAAGAAAGATAAAAATAAAGAGAAAGATTCCTTGATTTGTTATGAATGCAAAAAGCTGGGACACTTCAGATCCGAATGTCCTCAACTTAAGAAGGAATACAAAAAGAAAAAAAAGTGTATATTGCAACTTGGAGCGATAGTGAGGAATCTTCATCCGAAAATGATCAACAAGAGGTTGCCAACATATGTCTCATGGCAAATAATGAAGATGACGTAAATTCTGAAACCCCCAATTATGATTTCACATTTGATAATTATATAATGCTTTCAATGAATTGCTTAGTGACTTCAAAGTTTTAAGAACAAAGAACAAAATTTTAAAAACTGAAAATCTAGATCTTCTTAAAAAGAAAGATGAATTTATTCTTAAAATTGAAAAGATAAAATCTAAAAAGCAAGATATGCTAAAGGAAAAAGAATTGATTTCTACTAAAAATCTAAATTTAAAGAAAAAATTAAAAAATATAAAAACATTGTTGACAAATTTACTTATAACTCGGAAAAGCTTAACTTACTTTTAAACAATCAAAGAGCTGTGTTTGACAAATCTGGTTTAGGTTATAGACCACACAAGAAGCAAAAATTTATTAACAATTTCTTTGTAAAGAAATCAACTGAAAAAGATATTTCTTGTTTTCATTGTGGTATAAAAGGGCATAAATCTTATGTGTGCAATCATAAAATATCTCATGTTGATGTTAGTCATAAACTTAAACTGATTTGGGTTTCAAAAGGAACTATATTTACTGCTACTAACCATGAAAGACCCAATAAAGCTTGGGTACCTAAACATAAGATATGATTGCTTTGCAGGTATGTCTTACAGCTAAAGGATCAAAAAGAAAATAGTATCTTGATAGCTACTCAAGACATATGATGGGTGATAAAGATCAATTCATCACCCTTGAAGCTAAAAGAGAAGGAGTGGTGACTTTTGAAGATAATGGTAAAGGCCACATCATGGGCTTTGGTAAAATTCAGTTCACTCTATCTACTTTTATTGAGAATATTTTATATGCAGATGATTAAAACATAATTTAATTAGCATTAGCCAACTGTCCAATAAAGGTTTCAAAGTTTTCTTTGAAGCATTTATCCGCACTATGTCGAATCCCATTGACAATAGCATTATATTTGTCAGAAATAGAAATGGCAATGTATACTTAATTGATTCAAAAATTTGTGTACAAGTAACCATTTCCTAATTGCTGATAATACTAAGGTAAATGAGATTGGATGGCTATGGCACCGTAGATTAGGTCATGCAAGCACACACTTGATTTCAAAATTGCTTAGAATGGATTTAGTTATGGGTCTTCCAAAATTAGATTTTGAAAACAATAGAGTTTGTGATGCATGTCAATTTGAAAAACAAACTAAGAACTCTTTCAAATCTAAAAATGTTGTTTCACTTCTAGGCCACTCGAGCTACTACACATGGACCTTTTTAGACCTACTAGAACCACTAGTCTAGGGGGAAAGAAAATGGTCTTGTGATAGTAAATGATTACTCTAGATTCACTTGGTATTATTTTTAGCTCATAAAGATGAAACTTTCTCGATATTTCTAAAATTCTTCAAGAAAGTCACAAATGAGAAAAACACCACCATAGTGTCTCTTAGAAGTGATCATGGGACTGAATTTGAAAATTATTTATTTGAAATTTTTGCATTGAAAATGGCATTCATCATAATTTTTCAGCACCTAGGACACCTCAATAGAATGGAGTTGTAGAAAGAAAAAATAGGACTCTAGAAGACGGCCCGTACCATGCTATGCGAAAGCCAACTCCCAAAATATTTCTGGGCGGAAGCAATAAACACAGCATGTTACATCCTAAATAGAGCCTTAATTAGACCAATCCTTAAGAAAACTCCCTACGAATTATGGCATGATAGAAAATCCAATATTAGTTATTTTCCTGCATTTAGTTGTAGATGTTTCATTCATAATAATGGAAAAATAATCTTGAAAAGTTTGATGTTAAATCAGATGAAGGTATATTCTTAGGTTATTCCACATCTAGCAAGGCATATAGAGTATTCAATAAGAAGTATCTGATTGTAGAAGAGTTAATTCATGTAGTGTTTGATGAGTTTTAGCATCAAGTTCTAAAAAGAAAGATAATGAGGATGATACTAATTTACTTAAAAGAGATTTTAAAAATTAAATGTCGATGTATCTTTAGATCATGAACTTGAAGCTAAGGATGATGAGTCACCTAAGAATGATGTTATTGATACTACTCATAATGATATAGATCTACCTAGAGATTGGAGATATGCTTATGGTCATCCAAAGGACCTAATCATAGGTGATCCATCTTAAGGCATAAAAACTAGATCATCCATGAGAAAAATCAATAATCATCTTGCATTTGTATTCATATAGAACCTAAGATAATTGAGAAAGCCGAAAAGGATAGTAATTAGATGTTAGCCATACAAGAAGAATTGAATCAATTCACTAAGAATAAGGTATGGACTATAGTTGATAGACCCAAAGATCATTCAGTTATAGGATCCAAATGGGTATTTAGAAATAAATTAGATGAAGATGGCATTGTTATTAGAAATAAAGCTAGATTAGTTGCAAAAGGATATAATCAGGAAGAAGGTATTGATTTTGATGAAACCTTTGCACCTGTTGTTAGATTAAAAGCCATTAGGTTGTCACTTATTTGCATATTGTATGAACATTAATTTATTTCAAATGGATGTAAAAAGTGTATTCTTAAATAGTTTTATAAATGAGGAAGTTTATGTTGAGCAACCACTTGGTTTTGAAGATCATCAATTTCAAATCATGTTTTTAAACTACACAAAGCACTTTATGGTTAAAAGCAAGCATCTAGAGCTTGGTATGATAGGTTGAGTAAATTTTTGATTGAAAATGATTTTCTAGAGAAAATGTTGATAAAACCGTATTTTTGAAAAGAAAAGAAAAAGATTTATTAGTAGTGCAAATTTATGTTGATGATATAGTATTTGGTGCTACTAACAATCTTCTTTATCAAATTTTGCAAAGTTAATGCATGAAAATTTGAAATGAGCATGATGGAAGAACTGAACTTCTTTCTTGGACTTCAAATCAAACAAGAAAGAGAAGAAATTTTTATAACCAAACAAAAAACACTAAGGAGATTCTTAAGAAGTTTGGTATGGAATCTATTAAATCTCTTAGCACACCAATGAGTCCTTCATGTAAACTCGATAAAGATGAAGATAGTAAGAAAGTAGATCAAAAGTATTATATAGATATGATTGGTTCTCTACTTTATTTAACAGCTAGTAGACCTAATATTATGTTTGTTGTATGTTTATGTACTCTAAATAATCTCACTTAATTGTTGTAAAAAGAATTTTAGATATTTAAGTGGAACTAAAAATATAGGATTATGGTACTCTAGAGATTCAATACTAAATTTGATTGCATATTTGATTCTAATTTTGCTGGTTATAAATTAGATAAAAAAAGTACAAGTGGTGCATGCCAATTCTTGGGCAATAACTTAATCTCTTGATTTAGCAAAAAGCAAAATTCAGTTGTATTATCAACTGCTGAAGCTGAATATATTGCAGCTGAAAGTTGTTGTGCTCAAATTCTTTGGATTAAGCGACAACTTGAGGATTATGGTATAACACTTGATAAAACACCAATTAAGTGTGACAATACTAGTGCAATAAATTTGACTAAGAATCCTATTCAACATTAAGAACTAAACACATAGAGATAAGACACCATTTCATTTGAGAACATGTTGCTAACAATGATATTTGTCTCGATTATGTATGTACAAATGAACAATTAGCATATATATTTACAAAACCTTTAAGTGAAGAGAGATTTTGTTATCTTAGAGGAGAATTAGGAGTTTGTGATCCATTGGAATGATTTTAGAATCCCTACGAATGACTATCTAAAATTCAATCATTTTCTTAAAATCTTCTTATGATTCTAAGGAAAATTCATCTAGATATTTGAACTTCTTAATCCCCCACACTTTAAGAAAGATTTATCTAGAGTTTGATGATCATTTTGACAAGTTTAGATTCTTTGAAGCTCTTATCTTTCACTAAAACTGTCTTGGAGCCGACTCTATTTATGTTGGAGTCGACTCTAATTTATTGTGCTCTCTATCTGATCTTTTAGAGCCGACACCTGCTACTGCAGAGCCGATTCTATTTCGGGCACTAACTATGTTAGCGATTTAGAGCTGACACCTCGCTTTGCGGGAGCCAACTCTAAGTGGTCCCCTTTCATTTTATCTAGGGCAGAGCTGACACATTTCCAAATCAAACCAACTCCAATCCGTTCCAAACTTCTCTCTACTTGTTTCAAACCTTTAAAATCTTTTGAATACAACTTCTCTTGATCTTAAATGGCTTCCAAGCGATGAGCATCGGCCACTGGTGTCACTGTCACCACTGGGAGGAGGTATGTTCGACGTCCGACGAGGCAACCCTCACTGAGCTCTTCTTCAACCTCTTCTTCTTCAACACCAAGCACCATTCCTACCTTACCTTCACCACGAATCGATCTTTTGGCCAGAAAAGCTATCACCATAGGAAGAAAGGTAGATTTTAACTTCTTTGAATTCGAGGGTTTTTCTATTGGGAGACAACTAAAGGAAATGGGATGGAAAAGGTTTTCTCTCTTGATGTCCCCACTTATCCTAATTTAGTGAGAGATTTCTACAATAATGTGAGTAGAGGGAATGGTGGACTGGTTAGTTCTGTGAGAGAAACCCGTGTCCATTTAACTTCAAAAATTTTGGGCAATCTTTTAGAAATTCCGATGATTGGCATGACTGCTACTTCGCATAGTGATAGAGGAGAAGCCTTATCAAAATGTTAGAAAGAGAAGTGACTGATTTTGAGGAAATAAGTGCAAATCAATTATCTTTGGAGTTGAGGCTACTAACATCTGCAACAGAATTTTATTTCCAAAGACTAACAGATTCGAGTACGTATTTGAGAGAGATGTGGTGGTTATGGACTGTGTAATAACGGGACAACCCATTAACCTGGCTGGGATGATGATTGGTTATATGGCTAAGGCTATAAGCAAGAAAAGGTCCATCCTACCTTATGGAATGATCTTAACACTAATCTTTCAAAGTCAAGGAGTTAACATATTGGAAAATGAGCTACAGAAAAAATTGAGGCATACAGACTATTACAATGTTGCTACTCTTCACCGTATGGGCTTTAAGAAAGTAAATGGCCAATGGCAGAGGAGAGGACAAGTTGTGTTGACAAAACCTGTTAGGGAAGAAAGAGCAGCTGAGGCTGATATTGATTTTGTTGAAGAGGTCTCTGGTCCTTTAGAAGCTGGATCATCTACTACCAGACATTCTTCACCTGGACTGAGCACTTCAGCACCTCCATCAGCACCAATAGTGGCTACCACTTCTATCCCCAGTTCTTTTGATTTTTCTAACAGACAAATTGAGCAGCTCAAAGCATTATTGGCAGAGCATGAGGCAAGGATTAAAGAAAATGTTAATAAGATAGAGTCATCATTCAGTACCTCTTCTGATGTCCTGAAGATTGAACTGCAATTAATTTTTGACAAGATCAAAGACATTGGAGGTGACTCAAATGTGTATTCCAAAGATAATGCGGAACTTCAGGAGAAAGTTGTGACAACTGCTTCCCTTGTTGAGAAATTGCTTAATGATTTTATAAAAGTTTAAGAAAAAGGAATGGAATAAATTTTGGCGGAACTAAAGAAGATTCTAAAATGATGTTCCCTTCCCTCCAAGCCAAGCCAAGCCAACCCTACTCCAATCCAATCAACTACAATCTATCTTAAGTTATCTTTAGATTTTAGGATTTAAAATTAGCATATGAAAGTTAGTTTGACAAACTTAGAACTATGTTGTTTTACTTAGCATGCAATTATGATCTTTGAATTTTATTGTGATGATCTTTTTTCACATGTTATGTACTTGATCTTTTGTACTCAATGACTCAATGCAATATATGATATTTTCTATGAAAACAGCCTTGATCCTTACACTTTAAATGAATTCTGTGATATTCAATTCTTATATTGATTAATTTTGATCTCAATTTGAGCAATGACTACCCTATATCTTTTTAACCTTTTTGTTGATAACAAAAAAGGGGGAGAAAGAGTTGTATATGCATATGAAACTTTAAATAGATTTTAAGTAAATATGTAGTATGCACTTATATAAGGGAAGCTATCTTACTGAGGGAGAGCCTAATTAAATCACTAAATCTTATTTAAATGATATATAAGAAGATGTTTGAATTGATGAAGTCTTTATAAAGCATAAACTATTGTTAAAATAAATTATTAAGCTCTTGGTTATTATCATCTTGACTAAAGAAATGAAATTGTTTATTTTGATACTTATACATTAATTGATTATGCATATTCAATGTTTTTGTCATCATCAAAAAGGAGGAGATTGTTGACCCATTTATTAATTTTGATGATTAACAAAAGTCATGAATATATTTCTTATGTTACTAATGAGATTGACAAAGTGTTTCAGGAATTTAAAATGGTTAAGTATTCATAACTCGAGAAAATTTGAGTTTGGATCAATTTTAATGTTATGTGTCAAGTTTTAGACTTTAGAGCCAACTCCAGAAATATTAGAGCCGACTCCGAAGCGTATCGGAACTATTAGCACATTCGGCACGGTTTAGAGCTAACTCCAAAAAAGTTAGAGCCGACTCTAACCTAAGATACAGAGAATCCCCTTTCTGCATCAAAATTAGAGCCGACTCCAGAAAAGTTAGAGCCGACTCTAACATGAGAACAGAGACTATGCTTTACGGGACACAGTTAGAGTTTATCCCAAGGAAGTTAGAGCCGACTCTAGCATGGGATGTGTCGACCCCATGAAAAGTTAGAGCTGACTCCGCGATGGAAGATTCTTTCTATTTTTAGCAACCCGACTTAGAGCCGACCCCAAGCTAGATTAGAGCTGACTCTAATCTGTCATAGGCGACTTTTAGAACTATTAGAAATAGCTCCAATGGCTATATTTTTCCTGGTAAACTTCAATGGCTCTTTCCTTTCTCATGATAAACTCATCCACAAGCACTTTCGATGGCTATTTTGCATCAAAATATGGATTAAGAGGTGATTATAAAAGGAGGGTTCTGACTGTTTGAAAAGAAGAGAAGAAAAAGAGGAAAAATCAAAAATAGAAGAGAAATATCAAAAAGAAAAAAGCTCAGATTTAAATCTAAAAGAGAGGAAAGAAATCCAAAGCACTCAAGATCCAAAACCGAAGGATTTCCATCAAATAGAAGAAGAAAAATAGAAGCTCTAGTTCTTCATCCTTCTTTGCATCAACGTTTCTTCCAGAGCTTCAATCCTATCTTGAGGAAGATCATCCAAGAAGAAAAGAAGAAAAGAAGAAAAGCCCAACCTCAAAGATCTTTTAATCAGGCTTTTCTATCTCCATTTTTACTTATATTGTCTATTTGCTTATTTGAGGAGCTTTCATATTATTGTAATCATTTACTTGATACGTTTATTTTCTGATTCAATCAAGTGATTGAATCAGGTGAGGCAGTTGGCCTTAGGCAAGCTAGAGTTAGCTAGTGTTAGGTTGTGTGTTGGTAAACCTGTGAAAACCGGTTGGGTTTGTTGTGATCCCATTGTAAAACAATAAATTTGGGTTGTGAGCTTGTAAAAAAACTCGGCTGTGATCAAAATGATTATAGTGTGTGCCCAAGAGTTGCTTGGGAGTGGATGTAGGTGTAGCTAATACCAAACCACTATAAACCTTTGTGTTTGTCGTGCTTATTTCTTCTTTTCTTTACTCTATCTTTATATTCTGCTTTGCATTCTTAGCATTACACTCACTACACTCTCTTTGTGCACCTTCACTTTGAAAAATTAATTTTAAACAATAAATTAAAAAAAAACCTAATTCATCCCCTCCTCTTGGGTTGTCATCTGGGCCAACATAAGTTTTGAAAATATAATTGAGCTAATGAAATTAAAATTTAATAAATATTTATGAGAAATTTTGTATTTTTATTGTCCAGCTTTAAATTAAATAGTGCATTAACAATATTAAAAGAAACTTATAGTAACATGATGCATGATACTGAAAAATTAAAGATAAAATTATTAATTTATTAAATTATATATATATATATATATATATATATATATATATATAGTATATGACTTAAAATAAAATAAAAGTAAATACCTTCTACTTTTGAATGATTTTCAAGTAGCAATGCGGGCACTAGCATTGTTATCATAGAATCGGCTCATTTTTACTAGCACATGATTGGTTACTACTTTAGATAGGATACTATGGGTCCTTGTCGGTCCCTTTTCCTGAGCAATCTTTGGAGGGGTAATCAGTAGAAGGTCGTTCTATGGGCTGCTGCTAATTAGATATGATTATCGTAGAATCGGCTCATATTTACTGATGATATTATATCTTCCCATAGGATAGTGTGGAATGCCATATCCTTATCGTCTAAGTTCACACTCCATTGCTATGCTTCTGATCTTGACAGCTCTAGCCGCTGGGGTTCCCCTGCTGCTGCGTAGTGAACTGGCATACTATTTTTATCTATTGGGAGTCCCTTTCAGGGTTTGTCAAAATCAATTTCGATGGGAGTATTCGGGGAAGACTAGTTGGTTCTGCTTTTGTGATTTGAGGGAGTGATGGAGTTTTGTTAGCAGCGGAAGGGTTTAGTTTCCTAGACTCCTCTGTTCCTTTGGCTGAGCTTTATGCAGCATGGGCTGGTATTTCCTACGTTATTTGGATCCTTCATGCTCATAGTCTCCTCATTGAAGGGGGCTCTTTTACTGTTATCGATGGATCCAGAAGAAGTGTTGCAATCTAATCCGTACCAACCCTTTGCTCCATGATATCTGGACTACTCTCCGGAACATCCATAGAGTCCAGATCCGTTATGTCTATCGGAAAGTCAATTCTACTGCGGATTAGGTGGTGGCCTCAGTAGCTCATCATTCTAACTTCTGGACCTGGAATCAGAGAGATCCCTATCCTTTTGTTTTTAAACAAATACTGCTTTCTGATCTATTTGGGTCGACTTGCACTAGGCTAATGTGAGCACCCGCTTGCACAAAAAAAAGGGCACTATTGATAAAATATAAAATATTTTTATTAAGAAAAAATAAAATGCACAAACTCATCATTTCAATGAACTATCTTTTTATTTGAGTAACCATTTTATAAATTATTTTAACTAAAAAAGAATTATACAATTTCTATATTTTTGGCTAACAACGAACATATGAGAACAATTATCACTTAGAAAGAATTAGATAACTTTGATATTTTGGCTAACAACGAATATATGAGAACAATTATCCTGTGCTTGCTATCTTAATTATGATCTACTAACCCTTTTGATATCCATAATAACGTTAGAATTTGTTTGCAGCACAAGAGATTGGATATTTAACCATATAAGCTGATTAAAGTATAATGCGGTAAAGATGTTAATTTACTTAAAGAATTGGTACAATACGAAGAATAGAATGAAAGGCAACGAAATAGACAAGATAGTGTAATTTATTATGGTCTTTAAGAATAGACAAGATGAGTGATTATAATGGATCAAGCTAAGAAAAAGCCTTATATATATATATTATAAAATAATTTTTATTATAAAAATAATTTTTTTAATAAATTAGTTAATCTAAAAGAATAAGAGAAGATGAGCCACATACAATGGTGGGGCAATACAACCACGTTGACAAATTGCCCATAAATCATCTATCTACTATATATGTTTAATTTATTTTATTTAATTTTTATAAAATTTATTTTAAAAATCAAATAACTTTGGTTATCATGCCAATATAAAAAATAAAAAAATAAAAAAAATACTTGATCAATCCTAATGATTTATATATATATATATATATATATATATATATATATATAAATTGCACCAATCAAGCTATCGAATATAAAAAAAAAAAAATTACGAAGCATGACATGGCCCGCGGGAAGGCATGATGGCTTGGCAGGCTGGAGTGGCCTGACGCGGCCTTTACTTGCATACAATAATTTTCATGTATTGTTTTAGTGATTTATGGAGAAACAAAAACATAACATCCGAAACAAAGCTAACTTTATGTTTAAACCTATGTTTGGATGGATGGAGAATAAAAAAGCAGGAAGGAAAATAAATAGAAAGAAAAGTAAAAAAAAAAATCTTATAAAAAATAGAGAGAAAACAAAATTAGAAAAAAATAGAAGGAAAAAAAATGATGATTCTTATCAAAATTTTTTTCTTCTGAAATTAATATATTTTTAAATTATTTATAATAAAAAATATTATTATTATTAAATTATTATTATTATTATTTGCTCATTTAAATATTTTTTATTTTCTCTTTTTTATTTTTTCTCTTTACCCAAATAGAGCATAAATTTTCTGCCTTGTGGTGGAGAATTTTATTTCTTTGAAAAATTCTTGGGAAAAAAAAAAAGGAGGCGCGACTCGGACCTGGACCGTGAGACGGAACGAGAACCGACCCTTGGACGTCCCTGGGCCCGTGGGCACCCTGCGTATCTCGCTTCTCGCTCTCTCCTCTGCTAGGGCGTAGACCTGTTGGCCTTCCCTTTCCCTTTGCATTCCCTCTCCTGGGGCTCAAAGAACCGCCGGCACCGGCGCCGCGACCGACAAGGACAACCGCGCCTGTGAGTTTACTCCTCTCCTTCCTTCTCTTGCAATTATTATTATTATTATCCTCCCTTTCTCGGTATGCTTTCTTTCTTTCTTTCTAGATCTCCTCGTCGTATTTGACGGGGACGGGATCGGATAGGTTTTAATCGACGGGTCCACCAAAATTCTTTGTGCTGGATGTTCGGACGGTTGGGCGAGAACATCTTGGGGATTCTGAATCAAGTCCTTTTTTTTTTTTTTTTTTCCCTCCTTTCTTTGTTTCCGTTTGTGTCTTTGGATGAAAGCCCTAGCTCTATTGTTTTCCATACCGAATTTAAAGGCATCGAAAAATAAAAGATCGTATCTCCATTCCGAAAAGGGAGATAAACCCGCAGATCTTGGATGCTTATTGCTTATGTTGAAGTCCTCTGTGTCTTAGAGGGCGGAAAACTTCAGTTTATGGCTGTCTGTGGAAAGGGTGTGAGACCATAAGTGCTGACTCTGCTATTCTAAGGTAGGGTTTGCAAGTTTTGAATTCATCGAGAACGAGGACGTGCATTAATTTATGTTGTCGGGATGTTGATATTCTCTCTGATTGTAGGAGTAAGAGCTTTCAAGGTTCTTTTTGAGAGTCTGCGATCATCTACTAGCTCGTTGAATTGTTTCGAAATCATATCGAAGACATGATAGAATAATCCTTCTTTAATGGCTGATAATGTCAATCACACAGTTGCATATCTTTTCTGTTGCAATGTCATTTATTTTGGAATTTAATATTTTTATGTTTCATCAGGCTTTATTAAAAGCAATGAGTTGGGATAAGGGAATTTGAGGATTACTTGGATCATTGATTTGGGGTAGCTATTTTGAGATTAATCAATAATTGGATTTGTTTATGTTGTTGATGCTGTTATGTGTAAAGAAAACTACATCTAGCAAAGAAGGATGGAGTGGGAATAAAGGTGGAGCAAGATGCACAATTCCTCAAGCACAAATTATATCAATAAATTCCAGTGATTATATCAAACCTTTGGAAAACTCATATCCAACTAAATACATAGTTCATTTTTGAGAGGATATGCCAGTCAACTCTTTGAGAAACTTTCAACTTCTGTGTTTCTCATGGCCTCAAATAAGCTTCATAATGTCTACTTTTGTGCTTGAGGTTTCACTGACTTGAAACTTTGTTCTAATTCAAAGAAACAGAAAATAGAAATGTTTTCACCATGCTTGGTCATCAAGGATGACATAATGGAAAGTTCAAATTAACCATTTGGTATTCTTGTCACTTTTGCTTTGGGCATCATATACAGCTTGGGCTCTCTGATTTGCATTTAAAGCTTGAGCTTGAAACATGGTTGGATCTGTCTTGTTTAGGCCTCTTTCCAATACCCAAAGCAAGATTATTGTTTTGGGTCTGTCTTCTTGCTATAGATGTTGGAGGACAAACTGCACTTTGTTTTACATCCTACTTGTGGGCAGCTTTGTTGTCTCCACACCTTTCTGCAGAATCGCTGTATGCTTTCTTGCAGTATTCAAGAAGATACTCTTGTATAAGTTTGAGTTTTGTTGTTTAAGTAGTCTGAGTTTTTTTTTTAGTTTTTTTATTTAAATGTCATTGTAATTTCCAAAAGACATTTTTGGGTTTGGTTTTGGAGTTTTATTTTAACTGCAAGTAGTGCCAAAAGAATGCTATCTAGTTATAAGTTGGGTTCGCCAAGTAAAAATAAATCATTAAGATTTACTTTAAGAAAGTTGGTTTTTTTTTTTGCTTGGGGTTTTATCTTTCTTGTTTAGTTTGGATTAAGTCATTTTTATTGATGTCACCAGGCTTGTGCAACTTTCAAGGAACTTTTTCTTAGATGACAGTTTATAGAGAGTATGATCTAATATATGAAGGCCTCAAATTATGAAGATCAGCACGCCCATGGGTTCTCAGGTGGATATGGAAATTCGAACTCCTTTAGCAGAAAATGTGTTGGTAAAGGATGCCGATTTTGCTTTCCCTTCATCCTCTCCAATGGCTGTTGTTAGTCAAAAGCCTGGTATCTTATATTAACTGTCTGAAAGCTTGCATATATTCTCCTTTTCCATTTGTGATACTTTATCCATACAAATGCGGATTTTTTTTTCTGCTGATATGAGTTATGTTATTTCTTTGTTTTCTGGTGTTTGTATATAGCCAAAAAACCTACAAGACAATGGGCTGCTTGGACTCGTCAGGAGGAGGAAAACTTTTTCAATGCTTTACGCCAAGTCGGCAAGGTTATTTCCTTCTGATATTCATGAATGAAGACTTCTTTGTTGTATTTTCCAAGTATTGGCGGTTGACATGTTGTTTGTTGTCACAGAATTTTGAGAAGATAACATGTCGGGTTCAAAGTAAAAATAAAGACCAGGTGCATGTCTTTACAAACGAAATGGTTTTCCCCCTTCCACATGTTTTGCATGCTTTGATGGATTAGTAGTTGATACATAGTCAACAGCTGTATTCTTGAGTTCTTTGTTCTGCATACTCAAGCTTAATCATTCATTGGGTGATGGGTGATATACTGATGGGCGAACTACCTACAAGACTCTGTTTATTATGGGCATTTATTATCTTTGTTTAGATTCAATTTCAACAAAATAGCTTATTTAATAAAAAAAAGATCAGATAATTTGGGATTGCATCGGAAAATGCTTGATGTTTGTTATGCATCAAAGGCCAAGCTTTTTCTAATTATGAAATGCATTGTTGTAGAAGTTCTTACTCATAAGTCTGTATTATATATGGGTATATGTTTTTCTGAACTTTTAGATAACATAGAACTGAAACAATTAAATGATAAAACAACACTAAAAATCCATGTGTTGTGAAGAGGATATCTGCTGATGATGAAAATGATCATATGCTGGTTTTAGATTATAACAAGTGACATCTTTTTAACTTCGCATAATTTTAGGCTGAAAATAAAATGTATTGATGACAAATGCACTGAATTTCCTAAACCTTTTAATAGAAATATTTTCTATTTTTGAAATTTTTTTTTTTTATCATTCACATCTTGCTCTCTATTTTCTATGATTTTTCCATATTTGCCCTACTTAATAATTCAAAGCAAGAAAGATCCCATAAATATTTCTTGAAGTCTCAATTCTTTGAGGTGTTGACTTATGTTGATGCAGAATTTTTTGACCTTTTGTCTTTTAATCATTGATCTGGAGCGCAATTATAAGAGAAGGGTATGGACGAACTTGCTCTTAGGGTGGGAAAGGGATGAATGGTGTCCAACCCATTTTCCACTAGCCAGCTTGTATAAGGATTAGAAGTTGGGGACATTGAGGTGACATCAACAGTCCCTCATTGTACTCCATGATTTTGTAAAATGATAAAAAGAAAAGACCCGTTATAGTCTCCAAACAACAATAGAAGCCTATTTCAAGATTGTCTTGCCAAAATTGCTGGAAATCAACTAAAAGTGACCAAAACTAACTGAAACTCAAAACTTGAATCCTTTCTTTCCCCTTCAATGGTTGGATGATCACTTGCATTCCTTCAATCACTACGTGGCAGGTGTTAATAGACCTTTGATTTCTCTTTTATCTCCATGATACTCTGCAAAGTGTGAGGACTGCGGGAGCAAAGCTGGTGTTCCTGGGCCCTACTATACCCCCAGTTCTAGTTTATAGCTACATCATACTTACGATTTTCTAGTAATTTATATGAAAATGTGCACATTTGCTTCTTCAAGGGCACCCTTAACTTTCCCTTCATTTGTGATGTCTTTTAGCATCATGCTTATAGAATGAGTTGCATATGTAGAACAGAATGTTCATAAGAGCTTCTCCTTGTTAGCCTTGCAGCTAATAAGGGTTTGCCAATCTCGTATATAAATGTTTCTTTAATCTTAGCCCATAAGTCAATTTGATTCCTCATTGAAAGACCTAATATCAGTGTGATCACCCACCTGTACCAAAAAAAAAAAAAAAGCTAATATCAGTGTGGCAGAAAATGACAATTCACATGCTAGGCCATACTATCCAATTGATTAGTGCATCACCTTGTGTCATGCCTCACATTCTCACAGTCACACCTTACAACTTTAGTATAGAATACAATGTGATACACAATGACAATTAATGGTATAGGATACGTATTTTACCCAGCTGTAGGAGGTTGAGTGCCAGTGATCATAAGAGAGAAACATATAAAGATGTTTTACCAAAAAGGGAAAAAAAGAATTTACAGATGTGATATTTGTTTGATTACAAACTAATGGCTAAAAGTATGGTCTTATTAATTTGTTGGCATTTGGATGACTTGCTGGCCACCTAAAAAGAATTTTAAGTTCTATTACTTTCCAGATGACATTTCAATTTCAAATGCATGGGGTGGTTCTGTCTTTTTTCTCTGGAAGGAAAATTATTTAAGTGCACCATAATGCATTACATTCACATGGAAAAAAGGTGAAATAACCTGAACCTTGTCTTTGAAGCCTAGGCTGGGAGAGTCATTAGTCCTCTATAACTACTTTATCAAGTTTGTTGTCTTGATGTGACATGCCCCATACTCACATATTTATAGATACAAATGCAAGAAACAGTGAGAAAGATCGTAGATATTTTAATTTTCCTAGTACTGGAAAGTTCTCTCTTTCCGATATTCTCATAACCTTATAGTATATTGATCTAATAACTTTTCATTACCATACACATTCACTATTATTGTGCATCGTATCTTTAAGTTTATTCTATATAAATTGATTAAATTAAAAATTTCTTACATGTAAGTTTTTACTAATTTGATAGCCTTGTTGATGCGACAAAATATTATTATAATATTTTGATTTCGGATATGTAATTTATTCGGAGAAAGATTATACTATGAGCTTTGGAGTTTAGTTTCCTAATTTTTGAATCCAACTTTATTATTCAATATGCAGGTCAGGCATTATTATTATCGCCTTGTAAGACGTATGAACAAGCTTCTAGGTCCTGGATTTTGTCTTGATGCAAAAAACTCCAAAGATACCAATGCTGCAATGCTTCGATGGTAACTATTTATTTTTTTGTGTATGATGTGCATATAAGGTCAATATTCACGGGTCTCTAAGTTGTAGTTATTCTTTACCATTGTTATTGTGCCTAACTGGAATGATAAAAGTGTTTGGTGGATGCTTAAATTATGTAAAACTAACTTAGCAACATGTCCATGATTGTTGCATGTCTATGCATGGATTAGAGGCACATGTGAAATGTTTGGCTAGTTGGGCTAGCACCCAGATGCTATATTACTTGGGACCCTTCTCTAATTATCAGATGTTGGCATTAGAAGCATTATATCATCTTGTTTTGATAATATGAAGGGTCAAGGACTATCATCTCATATTGTATTTGGGCCCATCAATCATTTGCCACATCAAGAACTAGAACCCATAGTTTCAAGTATCTACAGTAAAATTAGTTCTTGTTAAAATTTAGTCTTCATGCATTGTTGCCTTGTAAATAACAACAAAGCTTTAATTTCAAACTAGTTAAGGTCGGCTACTTGAATTCTTTTTCTCTATTCAATTCTGTTTCAAAATTAATAATCTTACAATTATTATTTTTTCAATATTATTTCTTAAACTAGATTCATGTTTTAAGGGTTTTGACGGAGTTTTATATTGGTTATCAACTACCTAACATAACCCTCCTCCTTTACTCGGGCTTGGGATTGGCTTGGCGGAGTATAAGAAATGATAGGAATAGCCCCAATTGTAATAAAAATGCGTATGTTAAGATGGATATGTGGTAAAATTTAAAAGATAGAATTAGAAATAAACATATAAGAGAAATGATAGGAGTAGCCCCAATTGAAGATAAAATGAGATAAAATCGATTATGGTGGTTTGAACATATACAACGTAGACCTTTAGATGCTCCCGTTAGAAAGAGTAATTTTAACAATTCATGGTAAGGATAAAGTAGAGATAGACCTAAACTAACATGGGCAGAAATAATTAAAAAATATAACTATTTATAATTTAAATATCGACTTGGTCTGAATAAGCAGAGTGGAGGAAGCAGATTCATGTAGCCGACCCCATGTAGATGAGAAAAGGCTTAGATGAGTTGAGTTGAGAGTTTATTTCTTAAACTGATCCAAAACATTCTAGGATGAGAAAATTGATCCATCATGTTTAATTATTAATGATTGTATTCCAAAAAAATGCATTGCATGGGATTGTTTTTTCACTTATACAAGCTAAAAATGTGCAAGCAAAAGATATTAGGTGCAAAGAAAAAAAAGTGGTATGAATTCAGCCAAGCTTCCAATGAACAAAGTTTAAAGATTTGGCTGAAGCTGACACATTTGACCTAAACAGATTGGTTTCTGCCAAGACTGATCCAAAATTGACCTAAAAGTCTTGGATTCAATTAGTCTTGGCCAGTTTCGGCTGGTTTTGGCCAGGACTGACAGAAACTCCCATTTTGCAAGTAAATATTTTCATGTTTTCTAAGATTCATGAATGCTATTCAATCACACATTTTATCTAAAGCTTTAATGACTTGATCTGTGTTATTTTTGTTTAAGTTGTTGTTGTGATGGGTAAGCTACACCTTGAGATAATGAAACAGTATTTTTGTTTAGTTGTGCTTTTTTCTCTATCTTAGTTGTGTCATGCAAATGAAATAGAATAAAATGCTTCAATATGGGTTTTTTCTCTTACATAAATGGGTAATTTAAATGGCGTAGAATGAAATAGGCTTAGATGGGTGTTTTCTTGCTTAGGTGGGTTATTAAAATCAAATAAAATAAAATATGCATGGATGTGATTTTTTTATTTGATGGGTTATTGAAATGAAGCAGAATGAAACGTGCTTAGATGGATTTGTCTTTGTTTAGATGAGTTATCAAAACGAAGTAGAAGGAACATGCTCAGATGGGTTTTTCCTTGCTTCATTGAGTTATTGAAATGAAATCAAGTGAAATGTGTATGTGGAAGGCTTTGTTATATTGTAAATGAGTTGCCAAGATTTATTTATTTATTGCTTTTTTTAATCATCGAGTCAATATATATCATCTGCTAAATAATTTATGATTTTTCAATTTTCTTTTTAACTTGTCAGATATGTTCATTGTGCATCAAAAAATACAGAAGCATTCACATCGTTGTTGTATTGCAGGTGGTCTTTACTTGAAAAGTATAGCTGCACTGCTTCCAAATTGCATTTGAAACCTCGTAGGTTTAAAATATTTGTTGAAGCTTTGGTTAGTTTTTTTATCCTTTATCTCTTCCTTTACGTGAATCCATGATATTTGCTATTTAATGTCATCAGATAATTAGTTAAACTCTTTTTTTTAATCATATGAACTAACAATTGTGCTTTATAGGAAAATCAACTTTTAAAGGACCGCAACAAATCTAAAAGAAGACGTCCTCATGGTGATATTTATTCACCTACACCTTCAACTCAAGTTATGGTAGGGCACCAGGGAATGATGCTCGTTCAATGAAACTGCTACCTGTGGATACTCAAACTGCTAATAAAATAGGAGCTACTAAAGGGGCCAACTTCAAGCGCAATGTGAATGCAAACATGAACTTCAGTAAAGGAGACTTACCTAGCATGAAAACTGCAAAGCAAAAACGAAGAACAGGTGATTTCCTAATGTTCTCATTTACATTTTTAATTTCTGCAGTCGGCCTCTTCATTAATCCATGGTCATTCCCAGCTTCATGGGATGTTCTGATGGCAGTAATGTCATTCAGCGAATCTATAGCTTTAGCCTGTGACTGAATCAGGTTGTCTGCTTAATGCATGGATAACTCTGAGTCTGTTTACTGTTGGTTGTCTAGGTGTTGTTGCCTCTGCTGCATACAGAAGTTGGGAACAGGCTGCAATGGCTGGTGTTTCCTTGGTTGCTGATGCTGCTGAACAGTTGGAGCGAGCAGCCAATGATAGAAATGGCTCTTCAGGAACCTGCAGTACGTTGCAGAAAGAGATGTACAGTAGTAATAATGGTAAGCTCTTCAATTGGACTGAATCATAATTAACAACCTTGGTGGTGCCTTTTCTTTTCCTAGCCAAAATAATACTGATTTTGTTGGTATTTTGCATGCTCTCCATGCTGTTGGACATTGGTAGCAATTTGCTCACATCAGGTTAAAGAAACAGTTATGCAACCTTGTGTGAAATTGAAGCTGCAGTTATTTCCAATAGATGAGCGTACTCGCAAAGCACTGGAAAAGGTATGATGATAATTCAGACTGTGCTGTTTGATTCGAATTGACTGTAAAATCTTATGTTTTAATCAGTCTCTATTGTAATCCTTAGTGATATGGTTTGGAAAATGCAATCTATGGTGTACTTGTTGGGTACTTCTTACACGTTTGGTTTCTTTAAAGGTCCACCAAGATGGTGGGACCCACTGACAGATAAATCATGTCAATTACATGATGTTTGGATAGAAAGTTATTTATTACAGTTGTGCTTGTTTCTTTCAAGGGCCATCCTAAAGGTGGCCTCTTTGATTAGTAAATCATGTCGTTTGTTGCATGTTGCTTGGGATAGGAAAACCTTCAGCCTCACTGCATATAACGGAATCTACTTTGGATACATTCATCTATATTGATTTCTAAATTGTTGAATTAAGTTAATGGTAGTTATGGTCTTATTTCTGGCTTTATAGGATGGGCATAACCCACATCTGGAGCTCACTTTAAGTGCTCGGAAAAAGATATCATCAATTCTAGACCATCTTAATCGCAAATGGGGCAACTCAAGCATAGCATCTGGAGAACTCATGCTTTTTCCCTATAGTGTTCAGCTGGTGGAATTAGCTAGTTGCCAAAGGTGGACCATAGAAGATACTGCTGCCAGTGCAGCAGATGTGTATGCTGCCATTGGTAGTCCTGCCATTTTTCGTTTAAGGTATATAATTACTTCTATGGCAGCATACCAAGCCAAGCATACTATCATCTTGCGAAGAGTTACAGTGTAGTCTGTAGGTTTTCAATGTCTTTCTGAAATTAGCTTTTGCACGTTGTTTTTCTGACACCAATTCCTCTGTCAAGGTATGGCTGGTTCTCCAGCACAGAGCTGAGATCAGGGACTGTTCAAGTACCTTCTACAGCTATTCAATCTGACAACAGCATGCTATCTAAAGACACTCTAAAGGGGTATAGCATAATGAGTGGTCCTGATGCGAAAGGCTTCAATGCTGATGCTCCACCTATGGGGGATTTCTCTGGTCAACCTCGGCAATTATCGGAAGGTCAACAAACATCTGTAATAGCTCTTGCACCATCAGATATTGATCCTTCGGAGCCCATGAATGAAGTTAACTGTGTGGAGCTAATGGACGAACTTCCAGATAACTCTGGAAAAACACCTTTCTCCAAGATAGAGAAGAAACTAAAGATCTTAGTGGTAGATCTCAAGAGGAGGATGAGGTATTTCTGTTTTATCACAACACCACTCCTATTTTAATAGATTTTCAGCTGCATGTATTTCACACTTGGCATGATATGTGAAATTTGGAGCCCACTTATTGCAGATTAATGTGGGGATGAAATGTGTCACACTTTCTGCCGGGGAATGGGCTGATAGTCTAACCAACATTAGCGTTGGGGACTTATTATCTGAAGCGTCAAACGCTGCTAAGGACAGTTGTCTGGATTCCCCTGCTGTAGGAAGTTCATGTCTTCAGCAGATACAATTTAGCTGTGATTCATTTGACGCAGCTATTGCTGCTCAAGTACCTGGTCATCAGATGCTGCTGCCAACCACCCAGGCATCCCATGCATCTATCTGGAATGCTGAAGAAACATGCGACGAATTTTCCTTTCCAGCAATGAAGCAAGATGGTTCAAACGCTTCGACCAGTTCCTTTATTGGAGCCTGCCGAGAAATTACTTGTCCAAGTTCACTAGGGTTCCGGGGCTATCTTAAGGTTTGTGGTTAATAATTATCCTATCATATTCATGGAAGAATGGCTATTAGTTTCACTGGCATGGTTATTATTTCGTGTATTTGGCAGGAACTTGCTGAATCCAGACCTGCAGATGATCCGTGCCATGAATATTTGACTGCTGAACCTGAATCTGTTAAAGACTTGTCTTACAATGACAGAGATGATCCTCCTAAGGATCCCTGTCACCAAGACATCTATTGGGTATTTAGTTCTCTTCTAAATATTGACATTTTAAAGGCTCTTAGATAATTCCAATCATGGATAATGTGGTTGTGTTCTCTCACTGTGTGCAGCCTGATTCTTTAGGACCATTGGACTTGGATATACCGTCCCCTAGATGCCATGGCCAAGATCTGGTTTTTGGAGAGAGTCTAAGTGGCTTGAGTCGACTAATAGCCAGTAGCCTTGATGCATTTCAGAACTGCTCGTTCTTTGGCTCAGAGAAAGAATCTGCAGCTGAAGCTTGTGGAGCGTCCTTCCTCTTGGATGACAAAGTCCTTGGCGAGTAATAGCGACCATTCTAATGGAGCGTCTTCATCTGCTCTATAGTTGCTTCCAAATTTCTTCTCACCAATGGAAAGGGGGAGGATTGGCTGAGAATTCAGGGCCTTCTGTCAATCAACAGTAATGATCTCTCTTTTCTCTCTCTCTCTCTCTCTCTCTCTCTCTCTCTCTCTCTCTCTTTCTTCTTGTACATCATCTGGTGCAGGCTAATTTAATTAAATGATCTGCATGTTCTTGTTTGTACACGAACTGACAGAGGCCCAGAGATTATCTGGAAGTTCTGTAATGTAACTAGTTTTGAATATCTTTGAGTCTTGTAAAAAAGCACGCACTAACAGTTAGAAAGTTGTCTATAATGAATTTCCAGGTGTTGAAGCCACTTGAGTAGCAATTTTCTACTAAATGCCTAAGTAAGATGTGTATACGGGTGTATGTGTTTTTTTTTCTCTCTTTCTTTCTATTATTTTTTGTGAGGTAGGGGTCGTGCATCTCAACCGATTGCACTCATGTACGAGGTGCTTGAAATATGAAAAGCAAATAGCAAATAAAATGGAAAAGACTTGCTGTATGCGGTGGCTGTCCATGCGTGTGGCGCATGACGAGATTCATCGAGCCCTTGTATGCGCATGGGCATGCATGGTCGGTTAGTCTATATGTTAATATATGCTTATTGCATTGAAGGATGGTATAGCAAGATTTTTTTAAATAAAATTGTAGCAAATGATTTGTGGATCCGAACAGGGCTGACAGCTTCCGTGGTCAAACATTCGAAGAGGGCTTGGAATTTGGATGACTTTTGGGGAGAACCAAATTCATCATCATCTTCTTCGGTACAGACGGGTCGTCACAGTCCGAGGACAGCGCAAACCAAATTCATCTTTCAAACACAAATTTGAAAGGTTAGATCGTTGTGCACGCCGTTCCAGTGGTACTGCACACCCTGCTTTTTGTAACGTGTTTTAATTCTGGGGCTGGGAACACCAAATTCACGTGGAACAATCTGCAAGAAGATTTGTGAGAGCTATGCTATTCTGCTCAAGGTTGTTTAGGTTTTGGTTTGCCAGTGATGCTTTGGTCTCTTAGATAGCGTTTGAAATAGAGAATAAGAGGAAATATCCAGGTTAACCATGGATTATCTGGTTAACTTTATTCTCAGCTATCCTTTAAGCAGTGTTTGATATGGGGGATAAGGGAAGATATCCCCTTGATATCCCTCCTTATTCCCAAATGCTATAGCTAGAGGGGATAGGTCTAAAAAAATTTAACCAAAAGGGATAACCTATAGTTAAATGGTTATCCCTTGAACTTATTCCCTAGGAAATCCAGGAACAACTAAAGTTATTCCTTGATGGCAGATTTGTAATTTTAAAAATATGCTTATTCCCTCAGCTATCCCCTGGATAAATGCTATTTGTACATTTATCCAGGGATAGCTTTTGGGCTATCAAACACTACCTTATAGTTATGGCTTTTGGGAATAAGAGGGGATACCCCCTCAATTTATTCCTTAGAAAATGCAGGAATAGCTGGTTATCCCTCCAAATAAGAGTAAAAAAAAGTTATCTTATGAATTTATCTTTTTGCATTTGATATGATTAATGGGATAGTCAAGGGATATCCCTAGGGATAGCTAGGAAATAAACTCTATCCGGTACACTTATCCATGGATAATATTTTTTCTATCAAACACTACCTTAATGTTTATGAATTTTACTAGAGGTGTCAAACAGGTTGGATGGCACAGTATAGCCCAGCATGAAATGGACAGCATTAGGCATGGCAAAAAAAGTCTCGTTGCACGGATTGCGTACCATATCCGGTAATTGGTGCGCGGCACATACGCACACGCAAACGCGTGCCAAGGATAAAAATATTTTTTGCTTTTGGCATGTGCACATACACATAAAAATAAAAATATTTTTTTTTGCTTTTAATATGCATATACATGGACCATGCGCCAATTATGAGGCCAATGCGCATGCAAGCTGCACTGGCCCGGTGCATAGACTTCTTCTAGGCATGGCATGATCCCGAGACTGTTTCGGCACCAAGGAACGAGTGGGAGAGGCACGCATGGTCCACAGGCTTAATATGGCATTCTAAGAGTTTAAGCATTCTAAGAGAGCAGGCCGAGCATGGCACGGCAATAAGGTACCTATGGCTTGCCGTGCATACAACATCTAAAAAGAACTAATTTTTAAGATATTCTTATTTATTTCTAAAATAATTAAAAATTCTTTTATCCTTTTCTAACAGCTAAAAAGATAAGTTTTGAGAATATTTTTATCTAATTTATTTTCTCTTCTATGGAAAAAAAAAGTCCACTTGTAAGGTTATTTAGAATATTTAAAAGCTCTTTAACTTTCCTATAGATATAGGTAAAATAATTTTCTTCAAATATGTGAATATTTGCTCCCCTTCACTTTAGTTGGAGTATGCATAGGTATGATGACATATGGCAATACCCATCAATGTATAAAATAAGAATGGATATAAAGGTTTCTTTATCCCACTCTATCCAATGCCCATTGTACCCACTAGTAAAATTATTCAATTATTCTTATTTACTATTATATTAATATTATTATTAGTGATTAAAATTTAATTATGATTTTCTAATATTAAAATCAAAGATTTTTGTGTTTTTAAACTTTAATTTTTATGAAGATCAATGGTTAAAAATTAATTAAATTTATTTAATTCAAAAAGAAAATTGAAACAAATGCTGAGCACGGAGCGGGTATGAATAACATATGCGTATGGATATTATGTAATCCCTATAGACATGGATATAGATATAAACTTTTATACTTGTAGTTGGTACGAGGTAGATGTAGTATAAATTTTTTTTATGAGTATAAAGGTATGTTCCTTTTTTCTGCTTCGTGCCATTACCATCCCTATACAAATACCCATAACCCCTCTCTCTCATCTCATATAAAATTTTAAGCTTTTTTAAGTTCTCCCAAGTTATCTTAAGTTTTTCTAATTTTTCAGCAAGCATTTCTAATTTCTCCACAAGCTTTCTTAATATTTCTATAATACCTCTTTAATCCTTACAATGTTCAATGCTGTTAGCTCTTACTCTTATGAGTTCCTTTGTAGCTTCAAACTCAATCCGAAGAAGATCAAATGTGTTAGGACTGATCCTGATACATTATAGTCGTAGATTGAAATCAGTGTCCCCAATTCTGATGATGTTGCTCGAGCATTAAGTGTAAGGTTAGAGTTAGAACTAAGGTTGTCAATTTCGTTTCAGATTATATTTTGGTTTAGCTTATGAAACGAAATATTTCGATATCGGATCGTTTCGGTGCTTTTCGGATATATATATATATATATATATATATATATATATATATATATATATATATATATATATATATATATAATATATATATATATATATATATATATATATATATATATATATATATTATATATATATATATATATATATATATATATATATATATATATATAATGAAAAATTTATTCATAATTCATATTCTTCATAAATAATAATAAATATAAAAATAAAGAGTTTGAGTTTTTAAGATATGCGACCGTGGGGATAGGGTAACTAGAATTTTTTTTTGTTATATATATATTTTTTAAAATGGAGATAGGATAACTAGGATTTTTTTTTGATATTATATATATATTTTAAAATGGTTCTGAAAGGTTTAATAATTCATAAATTGGTCTCCAAAACATATTTTACCAAATAGCCGAAACATACCGAAACGGCCAAAATGGCCGAAATACACCGAAACGCACCGAAACGGTCGAAAAATCTTTCGAAACGAAATACTTATCTTTTCGGATAAGCTACCGAAACGAAATAAAGTGTTGAAAGAAAAATTCTATAAAATTACTATTAGGCAAGCTATGCTATATGAAATAGAGTGTTGGGCAATACTGAAACAATATGTGAATAAATTAAGTGTAATATAAATGCACATGTTAAGATAGATATGTGGTAATACTTTAAAAGATAGAATTAAAAATAAACATATAAGAGAAATGATAGGAGTAGCCCCAATTGAAGATAAATGAGAGAAAATCGATTACGGTGGTTTGAACATATACAATAAAGACCTTTAGATGCTCAAATTAGAAGCAACGAACTTTTAACAATTCATGGTAAGAATAAAGGTAAAGGTAGACCTAAACTAATATGGATAAAAATAATTATAAAAGATATAACTATTTATAATTTGAATGTCGACTTAGTCTTGAATAGAGCAGAGTGGAGGAAGCAGATTCATGTAGCCACCCCATGTAGTTGGGAAAAGGCTTAGATGAGTTGAGTTGTATTTGAAGATCATCTCTTTTTTCTATACTTCATTAACCTCTTATGGAAAAAAAAATTAGCATTTATAGTCGACCTTTCTGGCATTAAATTAAATTGATTATATGACATTTTTGTATTACATCTCAACTAATATTCAGTTACTCTCCTAAAGTTTTATAATATAATTCTTAAGTTTAATACCGTGATAGCTAAAACAGCTTTGAACATTATTTTTTCCTTATAAATTGGTAATATAGTGCTATTGCTTCATTTATTAGGTATCTTAGTTTTTAAGATCTTATTACATAAATTTGTCAACCAAGTTACTTCTTTATTACCTAAAGATTTTAAAATATCAATAGAAATTTCTTGAAGTCCTACTATTCTTTCTATTTCATCTTTGTTATAACCTTTTCTACCTTAAATATCCTAATTAAAAGTGTATGATATTTTTGTTCTTAATAGAACTAGTAAGCTATCTTAAATCATCTACATGACTTTCATTTAATAATTTATTAAAATAGTGTTTTCATTTTTCTTTAATCTTGTTCTGCTTAATCAAAACATTTTTATCTTCATCAGAATTGTATCTCTAACTTTTTTCTTAGTCTAGCAATTGTATATATATATGTGTGTATATATATTCTCCACCTTTAATTTCTAATTTGCAATATAACTTTTTCACATACCTTGAATCTAATCTCTTGTCTATCTTTTAAATTTCTTTCTTAGCTTTCTTATATTTATCGTAGGCTTCTCTATTTGGATTTTTTATTGAACACTCTTTTAATCTTAACCACTAAATATACTTTCTTATTCCACCAACTTTTCTTATCAAATAGCCCTTTTTCTTTTGACTCCTAGCATCTTTATAGCTATATTCATAATAGTATAAACCATTTCTTCCCCTATGATATCGATTTCCTTACATGGCCTTTATTTTCCTTCATCATTTTTGTTGGCCCAGATGGCAACACCCAAGAGAGGGGGTTTGAATTGGGTTTTAAAAAAAATTACTCTTTAAAACTAAGTGCTCTAATATGAAAGTGCTTAAGTGCAATGTATAGATAAGTGCTAAGCACAAATAAATAAGATAGAGAGACAAAGAGACAAAGCACGACAAACACAAAGATTTTATAGTGGTTCGGTGTATCCAACACCTACATCCACTCTCAAGCTTCACTTGGGTCCACACTATAATCTACTTGATTACAGTCGAGTTGTTTTACAAGCTTACAACTCAAAACTTGTTGTTTTCCCCTGAGATCACAACGAACCTAGCTGGTTTTCCGGGCTCACCAGCACAAAACCCAACCACAAGCTATCCTTAGCTTGTACCGAGGTATACTGCCTCCACTAATTCAATCCCCTGATTGAATTAGCAAACAACAGTTTGAAAAATAAAGATTTCAATACAACACTTAAACAGCTCCTTAAATGAGCAAATATTCAATAAAAAAATAAGGGTAAGAAAAGCCTGTTTGAGGCGAATTTGAGTTGAGCTTTCTTCTTTTCTTCTTTTCCTCTTCTCCTTTGAAGGTTGAATCAGGCCTCAGCTCAGATTCTTCACGAAAAATCATAGTTGAGAAGTTGAGGATTTGGGGCTTTTGCTTTCTTTCTTCAAATGTTGGAAATCCTTGAATTTGATCTTGAGAAGCTTTTGGATTTCTCTTTTGACTCTCTGTGATTGATGGACTTAAGCTCAGAGTATTTCCTTTTGATTTCTCTCTCGTTCTTTCACAAGATTTTTTTGATTTTTCAAAAATATTTCTCTCTTTTCTGCTCTTTTTTTTCCAAACGGATGGATATTTCCTCTTTTATAGACTTCAATCCAAGGTTTAGGTGAAATATAACCGTTGTGAGATGCTTGGATACTTCTACACACAAAGAAAAATAACCGTTAGAGATTAGGTGGAAAAAATATTACCGTTGAAGTCCGTTCTGACAATTGAAAATCCGTTCCTGACAGGTTAGAGTCGGCTCCAACTTTTCAGGTGTCGGCTCCAGATCGGGTGTCCAAAAATAGTAAATAAAAAGTTATTGAGGAGTCGACTCCGAGAAAGTTAAGTGTCAGCTCATCGCTTTCGAGAGTCGGCTCCGGAATCCAACAGTGTCGGCTCCAGAAACTCAGGTGTTGGCTCCCGAACTCTCAGGTGTCGGCTCCCGAATTCTAGGTGTTGGCTCCGAAAACTGAAACAGAATACACTTCTTTGTATCTCAGGTTGGAATCAGCTCCAAAACTCTGGGTGTCGACTCCGGACCGTGCCAAAAATCCAGAAATCTTCAGATGCGCCTTGGGGTCGGCTCCTGACTATTTGGGTGTCAACTCCAAGTTCTGAACTTTGAAAAATTCTTTAAAATTTGATTCAAAACTTATTCCTTTATTCCTTTTGATTGATTAAGCATTTTAATCCCTGAAACACTTATTAAATCTGTCAGAAATATAGTGAATATACTCATGTCTTTTGTTAATCATCAAAATCAATAATTGGGTCAACAATCTTCCCCTTTTTGATGATTATAAAAACATTGAGTATATGCATGATTAAATAATAAGAGTTTCAAATCAAATTTCTCAAATATTTAGTTCTCATAGGTAAGCTCCCCCTGAATGAGTAGCTCCCCCTATGATACTCAATTTAACATCTATTCTTCCCTTTAACAGTAAACATATATAACTATCAATTACTTCTTATATGAGTTTAATGTTTGATACTAATTAAGTCAATTAAGCTTCTTCCTTTCAATGCACATATAGAATTGTCAATTACTTCTCCCCATATGCAATTAATTAAATACCAATGATTAAGCTTATTTGTTCCAATGCATATACAAATATCAAATACTTCTCCCCTTTTTTGTAATCAACAAAAAGGTTAAGAAGTTCAAGTTAAATGACAAAATTAAGAGATGCTTCAAAGATCAATGATATTCATTAAGTATCAAAAAGTTCATTACATACTTCACAAAGTCAAGCATTACATCATATTAAAAAAACTTCATTACATCAAAATTTAGTAAAAAGTAAATAAACATCAAACGAAATCAAATGAACATCAAATTCCAAATCTCCTTTTGAGTTCTGCTAGAATCTTGCCATCCCTTCACTTTGAGTAGCAATAAATTCATTTAGTCTCCTATCAAAGAATCCAGATGCAACAACGATTTCTCTTGAACTCAGCATTGCATTTGGAATATGTCTCTGAATCACCTCCAATCTCTTTAAGTTCTTCAAAAATATTCTTGAGATCATTCTTCAAAGATTCTGGAGGCTCCAAGGGTGGACTCAATTTTGCTAACTCTCTCATCCAAGATAAAACATTTCTCTTAAATTCATCAACTATTGTCAAATTCAGTTTTCATTTCTTCCTTGTGAGTAAAATAATCCTTTAAGTTGCTCCACTGAATATCAGAAAAACCAACAGAAGGAACACACTGGTACATATGCAGGGAGAAGTAGGTGCCAGTGGTGGTGATGATCTGCTAGGTTCTGGTGAAGGATGCCTCACTGAAGGACCTGCCTCAGAAGGTGCAGTAGTCCAACATCAGTGCTCTTTCATCTAAGAGACTTTTCCTTTCCCAAATTCCATTTTTTTACAAATCCCATTCTATGCACAGTTGCTCTATAAGTCTGTGTGCCTTAAATTCTTTTTAGGTTCATTTTCTGAAATGACAACACCCTGGCTTTGGAATACTAAAGTTAAAATCATGCCATAGGTAAATGGATCTTTTCTTATTCCCTGCCTCTGCCATATACCAATCATCATCCAGCCAAATTAATTTGCTGACCAGTCAAAACACTATCCATAATTACAATGTCTCGCTCTGAAACATACTCAAACCTGCCTGTCTTGGAAATAAAATCCTACCACAGATATTGTGAAGCAATCTTAACTCAAGAGGCAACTGGTTTGCCCTAATTTCTTCAAATTCAGTTACTTCCCTTCCTAGCATCCTTGATAAAGCATTGACCTTTCACTGTGAATGCTTCCAGCAAGCCCAGTAATAGGAATCCCTAAAAGGTTTCCTAAAATTTCTGAAGTTATATGAATCCTTTTCCCTCTTACTGAACTAACTATTCCTCCATCTCCTCTAGATAGATTGAAATAAAATTCCTTGACTAGGGCTGGATAAGTAGGTAAATCAAGGAACATACCTTATCCCAACCTAGTTCTTCAACTGCCGCCCAATGGTAAAACCTTCTTCCTCAAAGAAATGAAATCTACCTTCCTTCCATTGTGATTACACGGTCCCAAAGTATCGATTTGAGGTGAGGAGGGGCTTGGAGCATCGCTCAGTGTGGATGACAAGGAGGACGACGAGCTTGGTGAAGGCTTCTCGCAGGACGCCTCACGTCGTTTACCAGTCGTCACTGCTCACCAACCATGGATTCCCTACGTTTGGGTGCCATTGAGAGCTAAGGGGTGGTTAATTTGAGGGATTTTGGGTTTTTTGGAGAGAGTTTGGAGAGGTTTGGAGTCGATTGAAATGAACGAGGAGTCGACTCTGCCCTAGATAAGTTAACCTGGGACCACTTGGAGTCGACTCCCGCAAAGCGAGGTGTCGCTCCAGGTCGCTAACACAGTCAGCGCTCGAACTGGAGTCGGCTCCGCTTAGGCGGTGTCGGCTCTAAGGTCTCAGACCGAGAGCGACACAGACAAGGTGTCGACTCCACAAATCAAGGTGTCAACTCCACCAGTTTCAGAGAAAAATAAGAGAGTTTCAAAGATCCGAAACTTGTCAAAAAAATCAATAAATTTTTGATAAAATCTTTGAATGTGGTGAATCAAATTGTTCAAATGTCTAGATAAATGTCCTTAAAATCATGAGAGGATCAAGAAATTGATTGAATTCTAGATAATCATTCCTTAGGGGTTTCAAATCATTCCAAAGGGTCACAAATCCCTAATTCTCCTCTAAGATAACAAAATCTTTCTTCACTTAAGGGTTTTGTAAATATGTCAGCTAATTGTTCTTCAGTACAAACATAATCAAGACAAATTTCATCATTAGCTACATGTTCTCTTATAAAATGATATCTAATTTCAATGTGTTTAGTTCTTGAATGTTGGATTGGATTTTTAGTTAAATTGATTGCACTTGTATTATCACATTTAATAGGAGTTTTATCAAGTGTTATGCCATAATCTTCAAGTTGTCGCTTAATCCAAAGGATTTGAGCACAGCAACTTCCAGCTGCAACATATTCTGCTTCAGCAGTAGATAATGCAACCGAATTTTGCTTTTTGCTAAACCAAGAGATTAAGTTACTTCCTAAAAATTGCATGCACCACTTGTACTTTTTCTATCTAATTTACATCCAGCATAATCAGAATCAGAATAAGCAATCAATTTAATGTTGAGTCTCTAGAATACCATAATCCTACATTTTTAGTTCCACTTAGATATCTTAGTATTCTTTTTACAGCAATTAAGTGAGATTCTTTAGGTTCTGATTGAAATCTAGCACATAACAACAGCAAACATATATCAGGTCTACTTGCAGTTAAGTAAAGTAGAGATCCGATCATACCTCTATAGTACTTTTGATCAACTTTCTTACCATCTTCATCTTTGTCTAATTTGCATGAAGGACTCATTGGTGTTCCAAGGGGTTTGATTGATTCCATTCCAAACTTCTTGAGAATTTTCTTGTGTACTTTGTTTGGTTGATGAAAATCCTCTCTTTGCTTGATTTGAAGTCCTAGGAAGAAGTTGAGTTCTCCCATCATGCTCATTTCGAATTCACCCTGCATTAACTTAGCAAATTCTTGACACAAGAGATTGTTAGTAGCACCGAATACAATATCATCTACATATATTTGTACTACTAATAAATCTTTTCTTTTCTTTTCAAAAATAGGTTTTATCAACATTTCCTCTAGTAAAATCATTTTCAATTAGAAATTTGCTTAACCTATCATACCAAGCTCTAGGTGCTTGTTTTAAACCATATAGTGCTTTGTGCAATTTAAAAACATGATTTGAAAATTCATGATCTTCAAAACCAGGTGGTTGTTCTACAAAAACTTCTTCATTTATAAAACCATTTAAAAATACTTTTAACATCCATTTGAAATAAATTGTTCATATGACATGCAAATGCAAGTAATAATCTAATTGCTTCTAATCTAGCTACAGGTGCAAAAGTTTCATCAAAATCAATTCCTTCTTCTTGATTATATCCCTTTGCAACTAATCTAGCTTTATTTCTAATTACTATGCCATTTTCATCTAATTTATTTCTAAAAACCCATTTAGATCCTATAACTGAATGACCTTTAGGTCTATCAACTAAGGACCATACATTATTTCTAGTAAATTGATTTAATTCTTCTTGCATTGCTAACATCCAATTACTATCTTTTTCAGCTTCTTCAATAGTTTTAGGTTCAATTTGAGATACAAATGCAAGATGATTATTGATATTTCTCATAGATGATCTAGTTCTTACTCCTTGAGATGGATCACCTATAATCAATTCCTTAGGATGACTATAGGCATATCTCCAATCTCTAGGAAGATCTACCTCATTATGATTAGTATCAATAACATCAACCCTAGGTGAATCATCATCTTTAGCTTCTTGTTCATGATCTAGAAGATACATCTATATTTAATTTTTCAATATCTCTTTCTAGTATATTTGTATCTTCCTCATCATCAATCTTTTCTGAACTTGATGCTAAAGATTCATCAAAAACTACATGAATAGATTCTTCTACAATTAAGGTTTCTTGTTAAATACTCTATAGGCTTACTAGTTGTTGAATATCCTAAGAATATGCCTTCATCAGATTTTGCATCAAATTTTTAAGATTATTTTTACCATTATTATGAATGAAACATTTACAACCAAATGCATGAAAATAACTAATGTTTGGTTTCTATTATTCCATAATTCATAAGGAGTTTTCTTAAGAATTGGCCTAATTAAAGCTCTATTAAGGATGTAACATGCTGTGTTATAGCTTCCGCCCAAAAGTATTTTGGTAGTTGCTTTCACATAGCATGGTACGGGCCATGTCTTCTAAAGTTCTATTTTTCTTTCTACTACATTTTGTTGTGGTGTCCTAGGTGCAGAAAAATTATGATAAATGCCATGTTCAATGCAGAAATTTTCAAATAAGTGATTTTCAAATTCTGTGCCATGATCACTTCTAAGAGACACTATGGTGTTGTTTTTCTCATTAGTGACTTTCTTGAAGAATTTCAGAAATATTGAGAAAGTCTCATCCTTGTGAGCCAAAAAAATACCCAAGTGAATCTAGAATAATCATCTACTATCACAAGACCATATTTCTTTCCTCCTAGACTAGTGGTTCTAGTTGGTCCAAAAGGTCCATGTGAAGTAGCTCTAGTGGCCTAGAAGTGGAAACAACATTTTTAGATTTGAAAGAGTTTCTAGTTTGTTTTCCAAATTGACATGCATCACAAATTTGTTATTTTCAAAATCTAACTTTGGAAGTCCTTTAACTAAATCCATTCTAATTAATTTTGAAATTAAGTGTGTGCTTGCATGACCTAATCTACGATGCCATAACCATCCAATCTCATTAATATTAGCATTATCAGCAACTAAGCAATGATACTAGTAGACAAATTGTTTAAATCAATTAAGTATACATTGTCATTTATTTCCAATAAATATAATGCTATTGTTAATAGGATTAGAACAGTGCAGATAGAAGCTTCAAATGAAACTTTGAAACCTTTATCACACAATTGGCTAATGCTAATTAAATTATGCTTTAAACCATCTACATATAAAATATTTTCTATAAAAGTAGAGGGAGTTATTTGAATTTTACCAAATCCCATAATTTGGCCTTTACCATTATCTCCAAATGTAACAACTCCTCCTTTTTATCCTCAAGGGTGATGAATTGCTCCTTGTCACCCGTCATGTGTCTTGAGCAGCCGCTATCAAGATACCACTTTTGTTTGATCTTTTGGCCGCAAGACACTCCTGCAAAGTGATCAAACTTTCTGTTTAGGTACCCAAGCTTTCTTGGGTCCTTCATGGTTAGTAGCAATAAAGATTGTTCCTTTTGGAACCCATATTTTCTTTTCTTTAATACTTAAATTCTTATTGATTTTTCTAAAATTGCATTCATAGGCTTTATGTCCTTTCTTGTTACAACAATAACATGAAACATTATTATCTTGTTCTTTTCTAAAAAAATTTTAACATACTTTTGTTTCTTGTTAGGCCTATAACCTAATCCAGCTTTATCAAATACAGCTCTTTGATTACTCAATAGCAATTAAGTTTTTCAGAGCTATATGTAAATTTATCAACTATTTTTTATATTTATCAACTTCTTTCTTTAAACTAACATTTTCATTTGAAATTGATTCTTTTTCTTTTAACAAATTCTTTTCATATTTCAATTCTTCAACTTCATGAGTTAGTTTATCTTTTTCTTTGACAAGATTTAAATTATCATTTCTCAAAATTTGCTTTCTTTTTCAAAACTTTAAAATCACTACTAGTTCATTAAATGTATCAAACAATTCATCAAAGGTAAAGTCATGAGTTTCGGTACTTACCTCATCGTCATTTGGCCAAAACAAATGTTTGCAACCTCTTTTTGTTCCTCCTCGGATGAGGATTCTTCGCTATCGCTCCATGTTGCAACATATGCCTTTTTCTTTTTCTTGTACCCCTTTTTCAATTGAGGACAATCATATCTAAAGTGCCGGTTTCTTACATTCATAGCATATGAGGGGGTCTTTCTCTTTATCCTTGTCCTTTTCTTTTTTTTTCACCTTCCATCTTTGTTCCAAATTTTTTCTTGTGAAGGGTCTCCTTCTTTGCATAAATCTTTTGAATTTCTTAGCAAGGAGTGCAGTCTCCTCCTCATCATCATCTTCTTCATCACTGCTGCTCTTTTCAATTTCTGCAGCTTTGAGGGCAATTATTTTCTTCTTCTTGACGTCTTCCTCTATATGCTGTTTCATGGTCAACTCATGGGTCATTAGTGATCCAAGTAGCTCCTCCAAAGGTAGGGTATTGAGGTCCTTGGCTTCTTGGATTGTAGTCACCTTTGCTTCCCATGTCCTTGGAAGAGACCTAAGAATTTTACGCACCAATTCAGAGTTAGTATAGGTCTTGCCAAGACTCTTTAAACCATTAACTATATCAGTGAATCTAGTGTACATGCATGTGATAGTTTCATTTTGTTCCATGCTAAACAATTCATATTTATGAACAAGAATATTAATCTTTGATTCTTTGACTTGATTAGTACCCTCATGGGTAACTTCTAGTCTATCCCAAATTTTTTTTTTTGTGTGGAAATACATGTAGAAATTCTATTAAATTCATTAGCATCTAAAGCACAATATAAAACATTTATGGCCTTAGCATTGAGCTGAGCCATTTTCCTATCGTTCTCATTCCAATCCCTTTCGGGTTTAGGAACTATTGAACCATCTACTATGTGTGTGGGTGTGCTAGGTCCATTAGTGATTACACTCCAAAGTTCATAATCTAAAGCTTGAATAAAAATTCTCATTCTAGCTTTCCAATAAGAATAGTTTGAACCATTAAATAAAGGAGGTCTATTTGTAGAATGACCTTCAGCAAATGAAGATCCAGCTTGAGCTGCCATTTGGATCTTTAGCTCTTGATCGTTTGATCAAATAAACAATGAGCACAAGCTCTGATACCAATTGTTGGCCCAGATGGCAACCCAAGAGGGGGGGTGAATTGGGTTCTTAAAAAAAATTTAGCTCTTCAAAACTAAGTGCTTAATATGAAAGTGCTTAAGTGTAATGTATAGACAATGCTAAGCACAAATAAATGAGATAGAGAGAGACAAAGAGACAAAGCACGACAAACACAAAGATTTTATAGTGGTTCGGTGTATCCAACACCTACGTCCACTCCCAAGCTTCACTTGGGTCCACACTATAATCTACTTGATTACAGTCGAGTTGTTTTACAAGCTCACAACTCAAAACTTGTTATTTTCCCCCGGGATCACAACGAACCCAGCTGGTTTTTCGGCTCACCAGTACAAAACCCAACCATAAGCTATCCTTAGCTTGTACCGAGGTATACTACCTCCACTAATTCAATCCCCTGATTGAATTAGCAAACAATAGTTTGAAAACAATAAAGATTTCAATACAACACTTAAACAGCTCCTTAAATGAGCAAATATTTAATAAAATAAATAAGGGTAAGAAAAGCCTATTTGAGGCGAATTTGAGTTGAGATTTTTTTCTTTTCCTCTTTTCCTTTGGAAGGTTGAATCAGGCCTCAGCTCAGATTCTTCACGGAAAATCACAGTTGAGAAGTTGAGGATTTGGGGCTTTTGCTTTCTTTCTTCAAATGTTGAAAATCTCTTGAATTTTGATCTTGAGAAGCTTTTGGATTTCTCTTTTGACTCTCTGTGATTGATGGACTTAAGCTCAGAGTATTTTCTTTTGATTTCTCTCTCTTTCTTTCACAAGATTTTCCGATTTTTCAAAAATATTTCTCTTTTCTGCTCTTTTTTTTTCAAACGGACGGATATTCCCTCTTTTATAGACTTCAATCCAAGGTTTAGGTGGGAAATATAGCGTTGTGAGATGCTTGGATACTTCTACACATAAAGAAAAATAGCCGTTAGAGATTAGGTAAAAATATTACCGTTGGAGTCCGTTTGACAATTGAAAATCCGTTCCTGATAGGTTGGAGTCGGCTCCAATTTTTCAAGTGTCGGCTCCAGATCGGGTGTCCAAAAATAGCAAATAAAAAGTTGTTGAGGAGTTGGCTCCGAAAGTTAAGTGTCGGCTCATCGCTTTCGAGAGTTGGCTTCAGAATCCAAGAGTGTCGGCTCCAGAAACTCAGGTGTCGGCTCCCGAACTCTCAGATGTCGGCTCCCGAATTCTAGGTGTCAGCTCTGAAAACTGAAACAGAATACACTTCTTTGTATATCAGGTTAGAGTCGGCTCCAAAACTCTGGGTGTGACTTCGATCATGCCAAAATTCAAAATCTTCTGATACGCCTTAGGGTCGGCTCCTGACTATTTGGGTGTCGACTTCAAGTTCTGAACTTTGAAAAATTCCTTTAAAATTTGATTCAAAACTTATTCCTTTATTCCTTTTGATTGATTAAGCATTTTAATCCCTGAAACACTTATTAAATCTATCAGAAACATAGTGAATATACTCATGTCTTTTGTTAATCATTAAAATCAATAATTGGGTCAATAATTTTATCGTTAAAAGCTATTAATTTCTCTCCTTTCAAATCACATCACTTAACTCAAGGATTGCTACATTATTTATTTCTCTTCTATTTTCAAATATAAATATCTATAATCATCAATCAATATTGAGTTGCTAAACTTTCACCTATTATAATCTTGCAATCTTTATACAAAACTTGATTAGTCTTTCTGATAAGAAAAATTAATTTGGTAAGCATTATATTTACTTTTAAAAGTTATTAAAAGAAAGATTTTTTAAATATATGTTGGTAAATACTAAATCATGTCCTTGCAAATTTTAAAATGATATTTCTTTTATTTTTATTTTTGAAATCATAACCATCATGTACTCTTTCAAAATCTACATTGTATTTCTCCACATATTTATTTAAATGTTATTCAATAAATATTTTTTCCTTGCTAAAATTTTCTTGAATTATTCTATTCATGTCCTATCAAAAACATTGCTTTGCAGCATTATTTAAACTTATTTAAGCAACATAAGTATTAATAATATTGTTAGATTTCTCTCCTAAAATGTAGCATTATCTAAATTTATTTGACTAATAGCATTATCTAAACTTATTTGAGCAGTATAAGTATTAATAATATTAATAGATTCCTCTTCTAATACTAATTTAATCAAAATTATTTGGTCTCCTAATCTCTTGATGACAACAACATCATCTTTTCAATTCTCATTTACAATAATTTCTACTCTATTTTATTTTTATCTTTTTTGTATACCAAATTTTATAACCATTAATGTACTTTTTCTCTAATCCATTTAGTCTCTTATAGGTAAGCTATATGAATTCTCTTTCTAGTCATCATGTTAGTTACATTAATTTTTTATTAATGACTTTATATTTCAAATTGCTAATTATATTTTACTTTCCTAAACTAATTTCTGTATCTACACCTGTTCATAGAAGTATGAGAATCCTTGCTTTCTACCATGCCTCAATGTTCATGTGACTTGCTTCTAGGAATCATCCTACTTAATCCTTGTAAACTTTCAATCATATCCAAGGTCCAATATACTGATATAGTGTGTTCCAAGTAAAAGATGTCTTAATGATTTTTTATTAGATTCATGAATATGAGATTTGACTATAGTTTTATGCTACTATTTTTTGAATAAATTAAAAATCTAAATAGAAAATTAATGCTAAATCAAATAATTGTTGAGAAAAAATAAAATAAATTCAAACTATTAAAATTTTAAAAAGAGAGACCTCGTTTTGTTGCTTTCTTTTCTTTTCTTTTTCTATTGTGAGGCGGGTGTGGGAGGGAGAGAGGGGGGAGCAGTTGAAGGTGTAGTGAAATTATATCAAGCCATGCCAAGGTCACATAAAGGGGATAATGTGTTTGAGGTAAAACATAATTTTTCATGAACACAATTTATAATTATATACTAAAAATGACGCTAGTAGTGTGATCTTTGTTTGATCTTTGAGATAATGTTTTTGTAAGAAATGAAGGTTATTTTGATTAGCATATTTGACAAACAATCCATTCAGCATATTCCTCTTATTTTATAAAATAGACCGTATTGTCAGCGTCATGGCAAGAGAAATTAACCATCACTTCTTTCGTATTTGGTGATGTTTGGTGCAGTTTGAATCTGTTACTAGCATCCGCTAGGAAGTCCCCAACTGTACTAGGAATCTGAATCACTGATGGTGATACTTGGAAGTATTGGTTTTAGTTCCCCATGGGACATCTTATGCGATGATGCAGGGATGAATTTCCATCCCAAGTGTTGGGGACAACATTATGCCCGATCATCCACGCATCATAATTGCCACATCCTGGGATATTTCCTGTTCTAAGTGTTGGGATAAGGTGAAAGAGTGGCGCATTTCCGATTTCATCTCATGTGATTTGAAAATGGATAAATATATAGGGTTTCTTGTGTAGATGGGTTGCCTGTTTCAGATATGACAACCCACTTGCCAAAACCCTCGGACACTTGGGCCTTGTCTCATGTAGTCCCTGCATAACAGTGTGTGTGCACGCGTGCCAATCCATGTGGCTTGTCAAGTGGGTGTATTAAGTATTGCTCTTTTATGTATTAAGATACCTCGTTACCATTCCAGGGAAAAAATGAAAACTTTTGGTGGTCTGGTGAGATATACTCGTGGATATCAGGACGGTCATGAGGTAGAGATCCATGATGGCAAATCCAGAGGTAAACATCGTAGCTTGAGCCAGAGGTATAGCTCGAGCCCTGTGAGGGGGACATGTTGGGTGGGGCAATGGCCGCAGCAGGAGCTGGGACCATGGTCGCAGTCGAAGCAGGAGCCGTAGTCGCAGTGTTAGCCATGGCATTGACCAGTTTGGTGATCGGCATGGTAAGGAGGCTTGAGCGAACATATCAGGAATCACCACCATCAAAGAAGAGTATTGAGATTTTGTTTAAATAAATTAACGTGTTGTGGATATTTTAAGGAATAGTCGCGGACTTCCGTGGCAATTCTGCTTCAGAAGCCGAAGCGACTTGATGCTTCGTTTCAAAAAAGAAACTTTATCAGTTTTCTTTAAATCTCTGCAACGGATATGTTACGAAACGATGCGGCTCTCCGGGAATAACGCTTCACATGCTCCAGCGCCGCGGCGCTCAATTTCTATAAATCCACATACAAATCAAATCAGAAAATAATCAGTTCTTGTTTACAATCGAGTTTTCATTAGTGCTTTGGTGCAAACTCGATAAAAGGCTTGTCTTATCCTGCGGCGTATTTGCTATTCACCACAGAGCATTCGATAGGGTGCAAATAACGCTTAAGGAAAGCGTTCCGTGCGTGATTCAAGCCTATCCTTATCTTCATCTCTCTCGGTTCTTATCTTAATCATTATCCCTATATCTTCATATCTAGACTTTCCTTTTTCAAATTTCTTCAACAATCTTAAGCGTTATTTGAAGAGACCGAGACTTCTATCGCCACTATCAAGTTGATGAACCAAGATCTTGTCAGACTCGATCAATGACACTAATTTCACCCGTTGGCAAGATAAGTTAAAGTTTCTTCTCACTGCATTAAAGATCTTCTACATCCTCGATCCGGACTTGGTGCCTATACCGGAGCCAACTGAAAACGACTCCGACGAAGTCAAGGCAGAGCGCAAGAAGCGAAGGGAGGACGAATTCATATGCCGCGGGCACATCCTCAACGCTCTATCCGATCGATTGTATGATCTATACACTAACACACAATCGGCAAAAGAGATATGGAACACATTGGAATACAAGTACAAGGCCGAGGAGGAAGGTACGAAGAAATTTCTCATCTCTAAATATTTTGATTTCAAGATGTGTGATGAGAAGTCAATTCTTGCACAAGTGCATGAATTGCAGTGATTGTCAACAAACTCAAAGCAGTGAAAATCGATGTTCCCGAGTCTTTTCAAGTTGGTGCGATAATCACAAAATTACCGCCGTCTTGGAAGGGCTATAGGAAAAAACTTCTCCACAACACGAGGATTTTTCCTTGGAGCAAATTCAAAACACCTTCGAATCGAGGAGGAATCGAGGATGAGGGAGAAGTTGGAGAATGTCAACGTTGAAACGGGGTTTTCAAAGGCCAATGCTGTGAGCAAGCCTAAGAAGGACAAAAAGGATGGCAAAGCAAACTATCTTGGTCCCAAAAAGAATCAAGAGAAGTTCAAGAAAAAGAAGCCCAAGGGAAGCTGTTATGTGTGTGGCAAACCCAGGCATTTTGCTCGTGACTGCAGACACCGCAGGGGCCAAATTAAGGAAGCAAATGCCACCAATGTTGACGATGATGAAATCATCGCCGCCGTGAGCGAAGTCATGGCGGTCCATGGCAAGGTCCCCGGATGGTGGTACGACACTTGCGCCACCGTCCACGTTTCCTATGATAAGTCTATGTTCAAGACTTATGTGGATGTCACCGATGGACAAGAGATACAGATGGGCAATGAAGGCCGGTCCAAGGTGTATGGCAAAGGAAACGTAGAACTCAAATTCACTTCTGGCAAGAAAATTACTTTGTCAAATGTGTTGCATGTGCCGGATATGAATAGGAACCTTGTTAGTGGGGATCTTTTGGGCAAACCAGGAATAAAATCTATTTTTGAGTCGGGCAAACTTATCTTGACCCGTAATGGTATATTTGTTGGCAAGGCTATTTAGTGATGGAATGGTGAGATTATGTATCATTGACAATTCTATTAATAAAGATGTTGCTTCCGCTTATATGCTTGACTCAATTACATTATGGCATGGTAGACTAGCACATATTGGAATTAGTACCATGAAAAGGCTTGTTAAATGTGGTTTGATTTCTTGCAAAATTGATGAGTTCAATAAATGTGAAATATGCATTAAATCAAAGATGACTAAGAAACCATTTCATAGCATTGAGAGAAATTCCAACTTATTAGAACTTGTGTATTCTGATATATGTGAATTTAATGGCATGTTAACTAGAGGTGGGAATAGGTATTTCATTACCTTTATTGATGATTGCTCTAATTCACATATGTTTATTTATTAAAGCATAAAGATGATGCTTTCCATGCTTTTAGAATATATAAAGCGGAGGTAGAAAATCAGTTAGGTAGAAATATTAAAATCCTTAGAAGTGATAGGGGTGGAGAATATTTTTCTAATAATTTTAATGCATTTTGTGAAGAAAATGGCATTATACACCAAAGTTCCGCACCACGTACACCACAACAAAATGGTTTGGCTGAACGTAAGAATAGAACATTACAAGAGATGATCAATGCTATGTTAATGCATTCCGAATTGCCATTTAATTTATGGGGTGAAGCTTTATTTGCTGCTTGTCATATTTTAAATAGAATTCCTTTAAAGAAAACTCAAACCTCTCCATATGAGATATGGAAAGGAAGAAAGCCCAATATTGGGTATTTCAAAGTGTGGGGGTGTCTTGCCTACTACAAGAACCTAGACCCCAAAAGAACCAAATTGGGTCCCAGAGGGATAAGAAGTGTATTTGTTGGTTATGCCACAAATAGCAAAGCTTATAGACTCTTGGATCTAGAGTCTAACGTGATAGTGGAATCTAGAGATGTGGAGTTTCTTGAGAATTTAAAGAGTAATAATTCTCAAGCTCCTACAAATTTAAAGAGTAATAATTCTCATGAGGAGAGATCTTCAAAGGTTGTTGAAGAACAACCGGAGCTTCGAAAAGTAAGAGAATTCGAAAGGCTAAGGATTTAGGACCCGATGAAATAGACTCTCAACTTATTTCTCTTTATTTAGTTGAAGGAAGTAGAGAGAATTTTATCCGTAGGGTACCTATTTTTCTTCAAGTGGAAGATGATCCTAAAACCTTTAAGGAAGCTATGGCTTCAAGGGATTCAGCCTTTTGGAAGGAAGCTATTCAAGATGAAATGGATTCCATTATAGCTAACCATACTTGGGAGCTTGTAAATTTACCCAAAGGGTCTAAGCCTATTGGTTGTAAATGGGTGTTTAAGAAGAAGTATCATAATGATGGTACTTTAAACCTACAAAGCTAGACTAGTAGCTAAAGGTTTTCGACAAAAAGAAGGAATCGACTATTTTGATACATATGCACCTGTAGCTAGAATAACAACAATTAGAGTATTATTTGCATTGGCTTCATTGCACAACCTTTATGTTCATCAAATGGATGTCAAAACGGCATTCCTAAATGGTGATCTCGATGAGGAGGTCTACATGGAACAACCAGAGGGTTTTATCCTACCGGGTAATGAACATAAAGTGTGCAAGCTTGTTAAATCCTTGTACGGATTGAAACAAGCGTTCAAACAATGGCATGAGAAGTTTGACTCTATCATACTCTCAAATGGATTTGTTCACAACGTTTCTGACAAGTGTTTATATACTAAAGTGCATGGTGACTTTGTGGTATATGTATGCCTTTATGTTGATGATATGTTGATCATTAGCAATGAAATGAAAGGCATACAAAAACGAAGAGGTTTCTATCATCTACTTTCAAGATGAAAGATCTTGGACAAGTTGATACTATTTTGGGCATCAAAGTAAAACAAAATAGTGGGGGTTTTGAACTTAGTCAATCACATTATGTTGAGAAAGTGTTACACAAGTTCAAACATTTGAAGTTCAAAGAAGTGAACACCCCGTTCGATCAAGTCTAAAGCTTGAAAAGAATAGTGGATGAGCTGTGGCTCAACTTGAGTATGCAAGTGCTATTGGTTGTCTAATGTATTTGATGCAATGCACTAGACCCGATATAGCATTTGCAGTTAGTAAGCTGAGTAGGTTTACTAGCAACCCGAGTGTAGAGCATTGGAAGGCTATTGGTAGAGTCTTTGGTTATCTTTTGAAAACCAAAAGACTAGGTCTACAATACTCTAAATGCTGTATTTATACCGATGCAAGTTGGATATCCTACCAACTAGCAATATCTCCAAGGTCAACAATGGAGTCAGAGTTTGTGGCTCTAGCTTACATCTGAGTGGTTAAATCTTCTATTTCCCATTGCTGAATATTGGATACATTGTGATAGCCAAGCCACTTTAGCCCGCGAAGTGTACAATGGGAAGTCTAGACACATTAGTCTAAGACATGAGTATGTGAGGAAATTAATCAAGGATGGAATAATTTCTCTCACTTTTGTGCGATCAAGCTATAATCTAGCTGATCCACTTACTAAACCTCTTACAAGAGATTTAGTGAAGACGACTTCCAGAGGGATGAGTCTAAAACTCATTGAGTAAAAGTCCACCAATGATGGTAACCCAACCTAATACTAGGAAATGACTAGTCTTAGGTTCAATGGGTAACAACAAGTCATTGATAAGTGGATTGTAGCTATACTTAGTGTATAGTGCTGATTGTTACAAGATGGAGGGTTGAGCTTTTTAAACTCTTAATGAAGTTCAGTCATGTGGACAAGTATCTATTGTAACAGAGATACTGAAAGAACTTCACCTATGTGAACCTTGAGATAGTGCCGTCTCAAGTGAGAGTTGAAGTTTCTCTCATGAAAAGGTTCATAAAATAGGATAAGCACATGGCCATAAATCGTGCTAAGCGTGTGGTATAGACAAGAAACATTAAGGAGTGTGTGTGAAGTATCACCGGTTTTGACACAAGGAATAACTGGTTCAAAGCATTTATGCTACCTGAAATTTTGTTAAAACTTTGTGGTATTTTCACTGAGGTTAGGTTCAAATCGAAAGATACCTAGCTGTATTAATGCTCCTTGTCCTTAATTTTATATGCGAACTTAGTTTGTTTTAAACAAGTGGGGGATCATTGAGATTTTGTTTAAATAAACTAAGGTGTTGTGGATATGTTTAGGGAATAGTCGCGGACTCTCCCACGGCAATTCTCGCTTCAGAAGCTGAAGCGACGTGATGCTTCGTTTCAAAAAAAGAAACTTTATCCGTTTTCTTTAAATCTCTGCAACGGACATGTTATGAAACGATGCAGCTCTCCGGAAATCAATGCTTCACAGGCTCCAGCGCCGCGGCGCTCAATTTCTATAAATCCACATATAAATCAAATCATAAATAATCTATTCTTGTCTACAATCGAGTTTTCATCAGTGCTTTGGTGCAAACTCGATAAAAGGCTTGTCTTATCCTGCGGCGTATTTGCATTCACCCACAGAGCATTCGAGAGGGTGCAAATAACGCTTAAGGAAAGCGTTCCGTGCGTGATTCAAGTCTATCCTTATCTTCATCTCTCTCGGTTCTTATCTAAATCATTATCCCTATCTCTTCTTATCTAGACTTTCTTTTTTCAAATTTCTTCAACAAAGAGTGCCTTCACCAACCAACCGTCAGATTGGTAATCCTATCCATTCACGAAAAATTCCATTTTATAAAGATCAGAGGGATCGCTAGACATGGAAAGGACCGACTGGAGTGGAAGGAAGGAGCTAAATTGCATACCGTTATGTGGACAATGGAAAGAAAGGAAGATTGGCTAGCCCAGCAAGCGTTGTCAAGCATCTCCATGGGGGAAATTTCTATTTGCACCGCCCAGATTGCTCTCCACATCTTCTCTAATTTTTAAAAATAAAAAATTTTAAACTACTCTCCCCCTTTTCTCTCCCCCTTCCTCCCATCTCCTCCCTTCCTTCCAACGCCACCCCCATCTCCTCCTTCCCTTTCGATGCCGCCCCCGTCTTCTCCCTCCCCAACAACGTTCCCCTGGGCCCCGTCTCCTCCCAGTCTCCTCTCGGGCACCGTCCCTTTCCCCTTTCCGCATCGTTTCCCTCTCTCCCATCTCTTCTCCCTTCTTCAGCACCCTTCCTTCACTCTCCGGCACGTGCTCTCCAGCGCCCCCCGGCTTCCCGGCATCGGCTCTCTTCCGGCTCGTTCGGCTCTTCGGCACCGGCTCTCTTCGGCCTCAGCACCCCTCTCCCTTTCAGTACCGTTCGGCCAAAAAGGATCGAACGAAAGGCCTCTGTTCGATCCTATTTGGCCGAACGAAGAGCCTTCGTTCGGCCAAATGAAGGGTCATAACCGAATGAAGGGCTTTTTGTTTGGCCATATTTAGCCGAAGGGCGGAGGCCCTTCGTTCGGCCAAACAGGACCGAACGGAGGCCCTTCATTCGGTCATGTTTGACCGAACGATGCTGGAAGGAAGGGGGCATTGGGGGACGGTGCCGAAAAGCCGAGGAGGGACGCCGGGAGAGAGCATGTGCGGGGAGTGGGGAGGGTTCTGGATAAGAGGAAGGAGACAGAAGGAAGGGGGGCGGTGCCGGAAAGGAGAAAGGGGTGGTACCGAAAAGGCGATGTATAGGGGGCGGGGTGTGGAGAGAAAAAAGGAGGTAGTTTAGAAATTTTTTTTAAAATGAGGGGAGGTGTACTGAGTAATTTGGGCAGTGCAAATAAAAATTCCCATCTCCACAGGACCATGGTTATGCTGAAGTGCCCAATGGAGAACCTGTTCAATCACCAACAGAATCTTGCAATAGGAATGGAGAGGAAGAAGAGGAAAGGATGATTCCTACAGATGAAGAGGATGGTGTGATATCACCTGGAGAGGGTGCAGCACCCCACAGAATGCAAACAACGGAGCAACCTGATTCACTTGATAATGTTGAAAATTGACATGACCCCGGTGCATTTGGATCTCTCTGGATTGGCAGATGTTGGGGCACCTCGTTGGCCTGGATTTCTGATGGTTGTGTTGTAAACCTTGTCTGTAACGTTTTGTAAGAATAATATAGACTGATAATCTCATTTAGATAAGTTGTTTTGCTGTCAGATATGTGGTTGCTTGCAGTCTCAGGGAACGCAACACTAAAGGAGGTTTTGTCTGCCAGATTTTTGTTTTGGTTGTTGCTACTGTTTGATCCACATCTGTTTGGCGGGAAGGAGGGGTTCTTGTCACCAACCGGAAGGGTCCCGGTACGGTATGTTCTCAACCAGGTTTTCGTGCCGCTGCTCAAACGGTAGCATCGGCACTTGGTAGACAAACTTGAAAGTAAATTAACACGAGTTGCGATGCCCCTCTCAATAGTTTTACATCGAAAAATTGAGAGTTAATTGAGTGGTTTAACCAGTTAAGAAATAAGGGGTAGATTATGATGCCCATCCCAATATTCGCATCGAAAAATTAAAAGTTGGTTAACTAGTTTAGAGTTAATTGAGTGGCCATCCCAATAGTTCCACATCGAAAAATTAAAAGTTGGTTAACTAGTTTATAACCAGTTAAGGAAGATGGACAAGTACTAATTGGATCCTTTTGGATTGTGCTAGTCTAAGTTGGTGAGGACCTGTCCGTCTTACTTTTTGTAACGAAACGGGTCCAAATTGATGTGAACCTTATTCATTTTGCTTTATTGTAACGAAACTTTCGAGATATTATTTTGATCGATATAAGCATATGATTGTCAAACATCTCTTGTTAGGGGAAAAAAAGTGATTCCATCACGTTTACATGGTGTTATCTGATGCTTCGGAATCTATAAGTAAGAGCGCCGATATATTTTTTCATATTTGGTAACCGATATTACCTCTCGTCCACCTTTTATCTACTAAAATTTGCCCAGCGGATTTCATATTGCGGTAAAGTATGGATTTAATTACATGGACGCGGATTTCATATTGCGGTGAGGTATGGATTTAATTACATAGAGTCATAAGACTTGTTCCTCACGGACCAAATTCTGGATGAACATAAGACTAGTTCAGGTCAACGGAGAGAGAGAAAGAGAGTGGGTGTGAAACAGGCGCGAAAACAAGAGGGAGAGAAGGGGGATAGGGGGAAAGGAGAAAGAAAGTGATGAGGCATTAATGCTCGTGCAAATCGATAATTGGGTCGAGACTAATTCCAACATCTGTCGGCCAGCTGTCACATCTGCAAGACGGCAAAGCCGAACCGCCTTCAGTAGAGTCGAGTTACCATAATAGACCGAACCATCCTCTACCTCGACAAACCGAGCCATCATCACGCCTTGGTTTACAGACCGAACCATCCTCTACCTCGGCAAACCGAGCCATCCTCATGCCTCGCAAACCAAGCCATCCTATACCTAGGCAAACTGAGCTATCCCTCACCTCAGCCGGACCGAGGTACTCGAACACCTCTGCGGAATCAAGCGCGGGAGAGTTCTAATTCATGATAACTGAATAAGATTTCAAATGGAGAATCATGCCAGAAGTGGCCTAAGGGCCATATAAGTGGCCTAGGGCCTACATAATCGCTGAATCTCAAGGCATCTACCAACTCTCCTGGCCGTCGATCCTCTAACTAACAAGATCCGGATCCTACCGGCCTCGTAAACTTTATTCGAATCCGTTTCGAATCCTGACAATTTTCAAACCCTCTATGACACACCCAAGGAATCAGGTGATCGCCTATAAATACCACAGCCCCCAAGTCTCTCAGGTACGCATTCACTAGCTCTCATACTGAAAAACTCCATAAAAGCTCGAGCAGAGCTCTGAGCTTTCAGAAGAACACCCATCTAGAGGAACTCTTCTGCGAGAGCCTTCTCCTCATTTTTGCTTGCTGTGAATCTCCACTGACTTGGGCGTCGGAGGGTCTTCCACAGAGGGCCACCCCCGAAATACCCTTTGCGTGCGGACTGTCTTGCAGGTTCCACCCCGGGCGAGAGACCGGCATTCAGACCTGGAGCCAGGGCGCACCCGAGTCAGAGAACGGATTTCTACGACAGCAGATTAGCGCTAGAGGAAGGGCCTCAAGTTCCATAAACTTGTAACCCAGGAGACAAGACTCGAAACCAGAAGAAGCATCCTCTGATGGCCAATCGGAAGAGAGCCACATCCGAGGCTCAAGATCAGGCCACCTCTCAAAGGCCTGATCCAATTAGCGGTGTAGCGCCACTACCACCACCGCCAGCTGAGACTCCTTCGCCACCGGCAATAGTGGTAACGCTGGACCAGTTCGCTACTCTGGTCAACAGGTTTAGACACTGACCCAGCTGGTCCAGGGACTCCAAGGGCTTCCTTGCCCAGCTGTTCCTGCTCCATAGCTTCATGAAGAGGCTACTGCCCCTGTTCCACCAGCGATCTCTTCTTCCAATCCGCCTGAAGCGGTGGATTATCATCATCGACCGCGAAGGCAAAGCCAGTGCCGCAGCGGGCTGAAGGGAAGAGCCCACTTAGATCTCGACGAGTTCGTTCCCTTTCCCCGATGTCTTCCCAGGACTCGACACCGCTGCCATCTTTCCATTGCCCAATCCCTCCTACCAGTTTGGATGAAGGGATTAGGCAACAGATGCAGGAGATGCATCAAGAATGGCGTCAGGAGTTGGATGCCGTCAGACAAGCCCCTCCGTCCCAGCCAAAGGCGAAGCAGGGCATTCCTTCTCTGAAAGGATCATGAGGGAAGTAATTCCTCCTCATATCAAGCTTCCCACCATCGAGCCATACCACAGATCCACCAATCCCGACGACCACTTGAGCAGCTTCAGATCCATCATGATGTTCCACGGAGCATCAGATGCGATCCTGTGCAGAGCCTTCCCCTCACTCTTAGGGGATCTGCTCGAACCTGGTTTAATAGCTTGAAGCCAGGTTCCATTGATTCTTTTGACGAGCTGAGTTTTACTCATCAGCTAGTTCGTCAGCAGTCGTCGCTAGCGACGGAGATCCGATTCCCTTTCTGAAGTCAAGTAGAGAGTGGGGGAATCTTTGAAGAATTACCTTGGCCATTTCAATACGGCCCTCCTAGAGGTCGACCACCTCAACCACGAGGTAGCCATATCTGCCTTGGCTGGAGGAGTGTCGAAGGAAGGGGATTTCTACTTGGCTCTGGAGGTTAACTATCCAAAGAGCCTTTCAGACATGATGTCCTTGGTAGATAAGTATGTTAGGATTGAAGAATCGAGAAGGTAAGCTCGAGCCGAGGAACTGAAGAAGGAGGCAAAGGGCTCAGACAAGCATTGAGCCTACCGCCATGCAAGCCCGCCTCACCGCCGAAGAGCTCCTCCACCGCTGCCTCGAGACCAAACCCGGAGTCCAGCTCGAAGGTTCGATTGCTACACTCCTCTCACCGCCCCAAGAGTGCAAATCTTGATGGAGATTGAGTGCCAGATTCCTCGGCCTCCTCCTCTCCGAGACAATGCAACTCGGAGGGACATAACCAAGTACTATCGCTTCCATCGGGATCATGGGCATGACACCAAAGACTGCTGGCAGCTACAGAATGAGATTGAGTGGTTGATCCGATGGGGCAGACTGGACTGATTCAGAGGACCCCCTGAGCCAAACAATGAAGGGGATCACCAGCCCGAACCTCGCCAGCTTCCTCCACCGAATCCCCCGGTCATTGGTAATGTTAACATGATAGTGGCGACTGGTTCCCCATCATCTTGGCCAAGCGAGGAAGAAAATCCGCCAAAGAAGGCTTGGGTTGACGAACTCTCTTTTTCTGATGAAGATCTCCGGGAGGTACAGTAGCCCCATGACGATGCTCTGGTTATATCTCTAAACATGAACAATTATGATGTACACCGCATTTTAATCGATAGTGGAAGCTTCATTAATGTTTTGTATTTTGATGCCTTTGTGAGATTGAAGTTTCGAACGGAGAACCTTCGGGCCGTAGAATCCACCCTGGTGGGTTTTACGACCGACTCCATAATCCCCGAGGGAGTTATTACTCTAGCAGTCCGAGCCGGCACTTGGCCCCGTGTAGCTACTGTGCTCATGGATTTCCTTGTAACCGAGCTTCGGTCTTCTTACAATGCCATCCTCGGCAGGCCAGGATAATATCTCTCAAAGCCATCATTTCCATCCCCCATCTCGCCATGAAGTTCCCCACCGAATGGGGAGTGGGAGTCATTCGGGGAAGTCAAATTATAGCTCAGCATTGCTTTGTCGTTGACCTTCAATCCAGGAAGCCCGAGGTGGATGGGCTAGATGCTCGAGAAGATTTTGCCGAACAACGAGGAGAGCCAGCCAAAGAATTAGAGGAAGTGCCACTCGACGAAGCTCGGCCCGACCGAACCATAAAGGTCGGGTTAGGGAAAGCTTTGGCAAGACTTGGTCGAATTTCTTTGGAAGAATGCTGATGTCTTTGCCTAGTCTGCATCAGACATGCCCGGGATTAACCCGGATGTCCTGGTCCACCGCCTCAGCATGGACAAGGCATTTCAGCCGATTAAGCAGAAGAAAAGAAGCTTCACCCCGAAGGCCAAAAGGCTATCGAAAAGGAGGTGGACAAACTCATTAAAGCCAACTTCATCCGGGAAGTCAGTTACCCCGACTGGCTAGCGAATATAGTTATGGTGAAAAAATCAAATGGCAAATGGAGGATCTCCATCGACTTCACCGACCTCAATAAGGCTTGCCCAAAAGATAGCTTCCCTCTTCCTCAAATCGATCAGCTTGTGGATTCAACTTTGGGCCACCAAATGTTGACTTTCATGGATGCCTATTCAGGCTACAACCAGATTCAGATGGCTTCCGAGGATGAGGAAAAAACTGCCTTCATCACAGACCAAGGTATTTATTGTTACCAAGTTATGCCCTTTGGTTTAAAAAATGCAGGTGCCACCTACCAAAGGCTGGTCAATAACATCTTCAAGAAGCAAATCAGTCGGAACATAGAGGTGTATGTTGATGATATGCTGGTGAAGAGCAGGGAGGCATCCCAACATGTTGAGGATCTCGCAGAAAGCTTCGCGACACTTTAAAAGTATCAAATGAAGCTTAACCCGACCAAATGTGCTTTCGGGGTCAATTCTGAAAAGTTCTTGGGCTTCATGGTCTCTCAGCGAGGCATCGAAGCAAACCCACAGAAGATCCAAGCCTTGCAATAGATGGCCCCTCCGGGATCGATCAAAGACGTGCAACAGGGAGTATAGCAGCCCTCAACCACTTCATTGCTCGGTTAGCCGAAAAGTGCCTTCCCTTCTTTAAAGCACTTTGATCAGCCAAAAATTTCCAATGGACCCCAGACTGCCAAAAGTCCTTTGAAGATCTCAAGAAATATCTTGGCTCGCCACCTCTCCTCAGCAGTCCGAAACCAGGGGAGACGTTGAGTCTATACTTAGCAGTCTCGGAGAGCGCTGTTGGCTCTGTGCTGATCAGAGAGGAGAACAAAGTTCAAAAGCCAGTTTATTATGTTGGCAAATTGCTCAAAGACGCCAAAACGAGGTATACTCGAGTTAAGAAGATGGTTTTGGCTCTAGTAACATTGGTCCAAAAGCTGTGACCGTATTTCCAAGCGCACACTATAGCAGTCTTGACCGACCAACCCATCAAGTCAATTATCCATCATCCAAAAGCATCGAGAAGAATGACCAAATGGGCTATCGAGCTGAGTGAACATGACATTCAGTATCAGCCTCGTTCAGCCATTAAAGCCCAGATCCTGGCGGATTTCCTCCTTGAATGCACCATACCCGAGGATGGTTCTGCTTTGGACACCCATGGACAACCAAGCCTAGTGCCCCGTGGTTGCTTCATGCCGATGGATCCTCCAGTGTGAGCGGTTCTGGTGCCGGTCTAGTCCTCACTAGTCCGAAGGGGGCAACTTTGGAATATGGCATCCGCTTCTCTTTTCCGGCCTCAAACAATGAAGTAGAGTATGAAGCTCTGCTCGCCAGACTCCGCATCGCCCCGAGCTTAATGTCGAAAAGCTAAATGCCTACACTGACTCTCAGTTAGTGGCAGGCCAGGTGCAAGGATAATTCGAGGCTTGAGAACCGAACATGATTCGGTATCTTCAAAAGGTGCGCGATCTATCTTCCTACTTTGCTAAATTTAAGATTATTCAGGTCCCAAGGGCTAAAAATACACGCGCCGACCTTTTGTCCCGCCTGGCGACTACGGACTCGATGGACCTTGAGCGAGATTCCACTTGGAAGTCCTGGAGAAATCTAGCATTGCCGATGCTGATCAGATGATGCAGGTCGATATCGAACCATCTTGGATAGATCCCCTGCACAAATATCTCAAAGAAGGGCTGCTACCCACTGACAGAAAAGAAGCAAGAAAACTAAAAATGCAATCATCTCATTATGCTTTAATTGATGATTGGTTGTATAAGCGATCCTTCTCTATGCTGTTACTCAAATGCCTCCGACCATCAGAGGTTGATTATGCTCTTCTGGAGGTTCATGAAGGCATATGCGGTAATCATCTTGGCGGTTGGGCTCTATGCCACAAAGTGCTGCGCCAAGAGTATTATTGGCCAACGATGCAGAGAGATGCTGATGACCTTGTCCGAGCCTGCGATTCATGCCAGTGACACTCAAATGTCCAAAGGCTCCCCTCTGCTCACCTGACTTCTATATCATCCCCCTAGCCTTTCGCCAAATGGGGAATGGATATTCTCGGTCCTTTCCCCCTCGCAACAGGGCAAAGGAAGTTCTTGTTTACCGCGATTGATTATTTCACCAAGTGGGTTGAAGCCGAGGTAGTCGCCCAAATAACCGAAGCTCGGGCTAAGGACTTCGTATGGAGGTCTATCATCTACCGTTTCGGCCTTCCCCGCATCATCATCATCGATAATGGAAAGCAATTCGATAATCCTGAGTTTTGAGAATTCTATGAGGATCACAACATTCTTCATCGCTTGACATCGATCGGACATCCTCAAGCCAATAGGGAGGCCGAGTTAACCAACCAAACTCTTCTGCAAGGAATTAAAGCTCGGCTCAACCGGGCATGAGGCAGGTGGGCAGAAGAGCTCCACCACGTGTTATGGGCCTACCAAACTACTGAAAGGATACCCACAGGCCAAACTCCATTTAAAATGGCTTTTGGTATGGAAGCTGTCATTCCTATGGAGGTTGGGCTCCCCTCCCCTCGCGTGGAAAGCTATTTGAAGGAATCCAATGACGAGCAACTCCAAACTAATCTTGATTTAATAGAAGAAGTCAGAGAGAAGGTTGCCTATCAACAAAGAGTAGCCCGCTATTACTCCACCAGAGTCAAAGGGAAGTCTTTCCTCCCGGGCGATATGGTACTTTGGAAGGCATCCGTGTCAAAGCCATTGGAACAAGGGAAACTGTCCCTGAATTGGGAGGGTCCCTATCAAGTTGCGAAAGTAATCAGGCCTGACATCTACAAACTGCAAGATTTGAATGGAAAATCTATCCCCCGGACGTGGAACTTGGATAATCTCCGCATCTATCATCAGTAAGAGTACGCCCTCACTAAACTTACCTTATTCATTGCATTGAATTTAACTTTCAAAGGTTCGCAAAGTCTTTATTTTGATTACTTTTCCCTGAAAACTGCAATGAGAAGTAGGTCTTGCTATATAATCTTTTGGAGCCTCGGCAGGGCCGAGTGATCTCCGTACCTTAGCCACACCAAGTAAAATATACTTTGCAAACCTCAGCAGGGCCGAGAGACCTTCATACCTTGGCCGCACCAAGTAAAATATAATCTTTTTGAAGCCTCGACCGAGCCGAGTGATGTCTCCATACCTTGGCCACGTCAAATAAAATATAATCTTTTTAAATCCTTGGCAGGGCCGAGTAATCTTCGTACCTTGACTGCGCCAAGTAAAATATAATCTTTGAAGCCTCGACCAAGCCAAGTGATGTCTCCGTACCTTGGCCGCACCAAGTAAAATATAATCTTTTTGAATCCTCAGCAGGGCCAAGTGATCTTCGTACCTTGGCCGCGCCAAGTAAAATATAATCTTTGAATCCTCGGCCAAGCCGAGTGATGTCTCCGTACCTTGGCCGCGCCAAGTAAAATATAATCTTTTTGAATCCTCGGTAGAGCCGAGTGATCTCCGTACCTTGGCCGCGCTAAGTAAAATATATTCTTTGAAGCCTCGGCAGGACCGAGTGATATCTTTGAATAATGTCTCAAGCCTCGGCAAGACCGAGTGATATCTTGAATAATGTCTCAAGCCTAGGCAGGACCGAGTGATATCTCAGAATAATGTCTCAAGCCTCGGCAGGATCGAGTGATATCTCTGAATAATATCTCAAGCCTCGGCAGGACCGAGTGATATCTCTGAATAATATCTCAAGCCTCGGCAGGGCCGAGTGATATCTCTGAATAATGTCTCAGGCCTCGTAGGACCGAGTGATATCTCAGAATAATATCTCAAGCCTCGTAGGACCAAGTGATATCTCTGAATAATGTCTCAAGCCTTGGCAGGGCTGAGTGATATCTCAGAATAATATCTCAAGCCTCGGCAGGACCGAGTGATATCTCTGAATAATGTCTCAAGCCTCGGTGGGACCGAGTGATATCTTTGAGCAATATCTCAAGTTCTGATATGAATAGATGACTCCTTCATAATGGCAGCAAAGCCGGTTGATTTCTCAGACACTCTAGCGTGACTGAAACATCCTATCATGCTTCGGCAGAGGTAAGTAACCTCTTTCTCTACACACCAGTAAGATTAAGCGAGTCATTTCTTTTTAAGGAAAAACCTACTCCATCCCTTGAGTAGGGCCATGTCTACATTGCAAATTAGTAAGACCGCCCAGGCCTTCCTTGACCCGAACAAAGATGAGTACTTCCTCCGCAGAGGACTGAGCATTACCGAAATGCCTAACAAAGGTAAAGAAACTAAAGCGCTGCCGGAGATTTGTAAACTACGCTACGATTCGGAAAGCGCAATACAAATAGAACGACCCTCGCTACCGAACAACACAATCATGTTGGAAAAGAAACAAGTATTCGAAGAAGAAAGAGTAAGAGCTTTCTTTATTGATAAAAATTACAACCTCCTGAGAGGCATTACAAGTGCATTATAGCACATAAAATAAAAACAAATAAAATAAAAGCCGGGCAAGCAGCTTCGGCCGATGACATTGCTCTAAAAGCCCGAGCAAGCAACTTCGGTTGATGACACTGTGTTTGCATCCGACCCAAGAAATCAGAGAAATCAGACGGCTCTGTTAAGTCGCTGGTTAATGCCAAAGAACAAAGTAGGCCATCCACGGATCCCTCGGTTGGATGAACTAAGAGATCCAAGCTGGGCTAAAGGCCCATGGATGCCAATGCTGAGGATTCCTGCCCCTGAGTGGGATGCTGGGCTACTAGCCGCTGCCTAACAACATAGATAGGAGACCAACACTACTTACCTCCCTCCTCGTTGAGAAGAACCCCTCGAGCGGATGATCTGAGGGATCCAAATTGAGGAAGGGGGCGAAGTTCATGTAAGCCATGGGGGCTGTATATGCTTTGGATTTCCTATGGTCCCCATGGCAAGTAACAAAGGCAATACAGAGAGCGCATACGTGCACTCTCCATATGACCTCTGTGTGCGTCCCCGTGCGCTCTCCGTATGACCCCTAGGACTCCTCCCTTAAGGACTACTTGCTCTTCAGCAGCTCCTCCATCACCCCAGCTATCTGGGATGAGCCAGCTTTCAAAAGGGAAGCTCGATCTCTCCATTCTCGACCTCAGTAAGATAGGCGCCATGAAAACCTCTCAAACTCACAGAAAGAGAAGGTTTCGGGAGATGCTCAAACATAGTCCGCTCTCCCCTTTTTATAGGCAATAAACCGGGAGCAACCATTAAGGAAGAGGACCCCAGAATTCAAAACGCCATGGTCACACTGCCACATGGCGCACTAAGAAAAAATGGGCACATCCCAAGGCGCACTGAGTATGCCTCCCAGGCCATGACGAAAGGCAGAAGATCTCCTTCTGATCTCGAATTAAGAGCCTTAAATGCAAAAAAAACCGTCTGCAGGTCCTTGAGATATGGGTGGACCTAGGAGATCCCCCTCCAAAAATGACGTCGTCCACTAGCTATTGATTGCTTAGTGCATACGCAAAATGGACTTATGTTGGAAAATGCCAACGAGATAAATGCCCTAAGGAAAAACGAGGTATCTTTCGGCAAATCGCAAGCCATTTCATCTACCTCAGCAAGAAGCGAACCGACTTCTTACTTCAGATAAACCGAACAATCTGCCTTACCTCGGCCCCAGCCGAAGTACTTCTCTTGTTTTGGCCATTTCGAGCCGCTCTTCTCTCTCGGTGAGCCGAGCTATCCTATGCCTCGGCGAATCGAGTTGTCTTACAAATTTCGAACTATTTGTCTTACTTCGGGCAAAGCCATGATAATATTCCTCGGCAAAACTGAATAGTTTCGTACATCGAGAAACCTAGATAACTTAGCTTTGATTAAGCAGAACATTTGATTTAGAACTGCTGAGAGCAATCTAATCTTAAAGTACGATTCATTCGCAATAATGTTGGCCCAGATGGCAACCCAAGAGGGAGGGTGTATTGGATTTTTTTAAAATTAATAATTAAAACTTAAAACCTATTTCACAAGGATTAAGTGCACTAGTGAAGTGATGCAATAATGTAAAGCACAATAAGAGAGAGAGATAGAGACAAATACGACAAACACAAGATATTTATAGTGGTTCGTGTTACTAACACCTACGTCCACTCCTAAGCAACTCTTGGGTCCACACTATAATCACCCTGATTACAGCTGAGTTATTTTCCAAGATCACAACTAGAACTTGTTGTTTTACACGGGGTCACAACGAATCCAGCTGGTTTTCACGGGTTCACCAGCACACAATCCAACGTAAGCTACACTTAGCTTACCCCGAGGCCAGCTGCCTCAACTAATTCAATCCCCTGATTGAATTAGTAAACCACAAGTCAAATTAAAGTTACAATTCAAAAGCTCCTTAATTGAGCAAATAAACAATATAAATAGACAATGATTAGAAAAGCCTGATTTTGGAAGCAATATGAGGTTGAGCTTTTCTTCTTTTCCTCCTCTCTTTTGAATGGATGAACGAAGATTGAACTTCGATTCTTGAACAGGGCTTGTTGAAGAGAAGCTTGAAAATTTGGGGCTTTTGCTCGCTCCTTCAAAACTTTAAAAATTCTCTGATTTTGATCATTGAAGGTTTTGGATTTCTCTTGTATCTTTCTTCAGATGATAGGTGTGGACACAGAGATTTCTCTTTGAAATTTCTCTCTTTTTCACTGGATATTTTTTGATATTTTTTCCATTTTTCTTCACTTCTTTTTTCGAACGCTCGGATGCCCTTTATATAGATTTCTTAATCCAAGATTAGGTGAGAAATATCCATTGAAATCGTACTTGGATGAGTTCTCCATGCAAGAAAATAGATCCGTTGAAGAGTAGGTGAGAAAATATAGCCGTTGGAGCTGATCTGTCACTTTTGAAAATCGTCCTCTAATAGATTGGAGTCGGCTCCAACTTTTCAGGTATCGGCTCCAAATCGAATTTCCAAAAATAGTAAAAAAAAGTTCATCGTGGAGTCGGCTCAGACTTTTCATGGTGTCGACACATTGCAATCTGAAGTCGGCTCTAAAATCCAAGGGTGTCGGCTCTAACAAACCTCCAAAAAATATAGTTTCTGTATCTCAGGTTAGAGTCGGCTCCAAACCATACCAAAATTCTGAACTGTTCTGATACGCTCTGGAGTCGGCTCCAATGTGTCTGGGTGTCGGCTCCAACTTCTAAACTTTGTTATAATCTATTAAAAAACCGATTCAAACTGATTTCTATATATCTTTTGAATAAATAACTGTTCTTAATTCCTGAAACACTTATCAAATTTATCAGAAACACAATGAATATACTCATAGCTTTTGTTAATCATCAAAATCAATAATTGGATCAATAATTTCCTCAACAATCTCTCCATTTTTGATGATGACAAAAACATTGAGTATATGCATAATCAATTAATGCATAATTGTTAAAATATTTGAATTTAAGGTTAAGCTCCTTCTTAATGAGGTAGCTCCCCCTATATGTGTACATATGTTAAGTTCATTAAAACTTTTATGCATATCTTAATTCCATGTGATAATAATTTCATTTAACATGCATATAAGTACCATTCTCTCTCTCATTACTTTTAATTGCTTCTACAAATATCCTTTATGCATGTACATATACCATTCTCCCATTACTTTTATGCATATACAAGTACCTTTTCTCCCCCTTTTTGTTATCAACAAAAAGGTTTAGAAGAAGGTTCATATAGCTTAGACTAACATCAAACATAGGAATTGAGTAATTCAACATCAAAATCAAGGTTTAAAAAAATCATCAAAATTTGATATTCATTAAGTACTTAAACATTACACCAAAATGTTCATTAAGTCATAAAGAAAAACTTCATTACATCAATCATAGGATAATCATTCATTTACATCATTTGTATCAAAATACATCATTCAACAAAACATCAAAATATATTGCTTGACCTAGTTACAAACTAGATAACTAAAGAAAGCTTTCAAAAATACTAGATTGAATAGGATTTGGATTGGCTAGACTTGGATCATCTAAAAAATCTTCTTAAGCTATGCTAGGATTTGTCCCATTCCACTTTCTTGTATTTTCATAAAATCATTTAGCATCTTCTCAACTAAAGAAGCAGCAACAGTGACTTTATCCTGTAGCTCTGCATTGCACTTGGAATAAGTTTCTGAGTCTCTTCCAATATCCTTGATTTTGTCAAAAATCTGCATGAGATCAATCTTCAAGGCTTCAGATGAAGTGTTAAAGGATGACTCTATCCTGTTTACCTTATCTTCCAAAGAATAGTAGAGCTCCCTTATGCTCAAAAGTCCGTTGTCTAACTCAATCTTCATTTTCTCTTCATGACTTGTAAAAAGCTCTTTCAGCTGCTCCAATTGATTTCCAGAAAATCCAGATGAAGTAGAATTAGGAATAGGTGTAGGTGCAGGTGCTGCTGAAGGTGCTGGGCTACTAGGCCTTGGCGAAATATGTCTCACAGAAGGTCCTTCGTCTGATGGACCAGGTGTCGTAGCTCCAACTTCAGCTGCCCTTTCATCCAAGTGTCCCTTTCTTTCCCATTGGCCAGTGACTTTGACAAATCCCATACGATGCAATGTAGCAGAGTTATAATAATAAGTGTGCCTTAAGTTCTTCATTGGCTCATTATCAAAAATATTAACTCCTTGATTTTGAAAGGCCATAGTCAAGATCATGTCATAAGGTAAAGTTGACCTTTTCTTATTTCCATCTTCTGCCATGTACCAAATCATCATTCCCGCAAGATTTATAAGCTGTCCAGTCAATACACTATCCATAATCACAATGTCTCGCTCCGAGACATACTCAAATCTCACTGTCTTGGGAAAAGAATCCTACTATAGATGTTATGCAATAACCTTAGCTTCAAGGGTAATTGATTTGCCCTAATTTCTTCAAATTCAGTCACTTCCCTACCAAGCATTCTGGATAAATCCTCAGCTCTCTCACTGTGAGAACTAGCAGTTAATCCAATGATAGGAATCTCCAACAAATTACCAAGAGTCTCCAAAGTTAAATGTATCTCTTTCCTCTAACATAACTCACAATACCTCTGTCTCCTCTAGATAAATTGTGATAAAATTCTTTAACAAGTGCTGAATAAGTGGGAATATCCAATGAACATACCTTCTCCCATCCTATTTCCTTAAGCTGCAGCCCTAGGGCGAAACCTTCGACTTCAAAGAAGTGAAATCTACCTTTCTACCCATGATAATAACTCGGCCTGCTAGGACATCTATTTGGGGTGAGGACAGACTAAGAATGGCGCTAGGGGTTGAAGCAGACGATGTGGAGGAAGAACTTAGTGAAGGCTGTCGTGCCGGACGCCTCATGGTTCATCTCCCTGTCGTCACCGAAGCCCCAAGCACAGATCCTCTACGTTTAGGTGCCATAGGATGCTAGGAGAAGATGGATTAGAGAAATTTTGGGTTTTGGGATGAGTGGGGAAGAGTTTGGAAGAGATTAGAGTCGATTGGAATAGGAAAGGTGTCGACTCTGCCCTAATAAAGTCAACTTGGGACCACAAGGTATCGCCTCCAGCAAAGCGAGGTGTCGACTCCAAGTCGCTAACACAGTCAACGCCCAAAATAGAGTCGACTCCGGAAAGACAAGTGTCAGCTCCAAAATTATAGACAAAACTGGAGTCGACTCCGATAATAGTGGTGTCAGCTCCAAGACAGTTTCAGTGAAAAAATAAGAGTTTCAAAGAATCTGAAACTTGTCCGGAATGTCATCAAATTTTGGATAAATCAACTTTGGAATGTAATGAATCAAGGGGTTCAAATATCTAGATAGAGTTTCCTTAAAATCACAAAAGAATTTTTAAAAAATGATTGAGTTCTAGATAATCATTCATAGGAGATTTAAAATTCATTCCAATGGATCACAGACTCCTAATTCTCCTCTAAGATAATAAAATCTTTCTTCATTCAAAGGTTTTGTAAATATGTCCGCTAATTGTTCATTAGTACAAACATAATCAAGACAAACATCATTATTAGCTACATGTTTTCTAATGAAATGATATCTTATTTCAATGTGTTTTGTTCTTGAATGTTGGATTGGATTTTTAGTTAGATTTATTGCACTAGTATTATCACATCTAATTGGTATTTTATCAAGTATGATGTCATAATCTTCAAGTTGTCACTTAATCCAAAAGATTTGAGCACGATAACTTTTAGCTGCAACATATTCAGCTTCAGCAGTTGATAGTGCAACCAAATTTTGCTTTTTGCTAAACCAAGAGATTAAGTTACTACCTAAAAATTGGCATGCTCTACTTATGCTTTTTCTATCTAGTTTACAACCAGCATAATCAGAATCATAATATGCAATCAAATTTAATGTTGAGTCTCTAGAATACTATAATCCTACATTTTTAGTTCCACTTAAATATCTTAAAATTCTTTTTATAGCAATTAAGTGAGATTCTTTAGGTTCAGACTGATATCTAACACATAAGTAAACAGCAAACATAATATCAGGTCTACTTGCAGTTAAGTAAAGTAGAGATCCGATCATACCTCTATAATATTTTTGATCAATTTTCTTACCATCTTCATCTTTATCCAATTTATATGAAGGACTCATAGGTGTTCCAAGGGGTTTGACTGATTCCATTCCAAACTTCTTAAGAATTTCTTTTATATACTTTGTTTGGTTGATGAAAATTCTCTCTTTTTCTTGTTTGATTTGTAGTCCTAGGAAGAAGTTGAGTTCTTCCATCATGCTCATCTTGAATTCACCCTACATTAACTTTACAAATTCTTGACACAAAAGATTGTTAGTAGCACTGAATACAATATCATCTACATAGATTTGTACTACCAATAAATCTTTATCTTTTTTTTTTTCAAAAATAGGGTTTTATCAATATTTTCTCTAGAAAAATCATTTTCAATTAGAAATTTACTTAGTCTATCATACCAAGCCTAGGTGCTTGTTTTAAACCATAAAGTCTTTGTGTAGTTTGAAAACATGATTTGAAAATTCATGATCTTCAAAACCAGATGGTTGTTCAATAAAAACTTTCTTATTTATAAAACCATTTAAAAATGCACTTTTAACATCCATTTGAAATATATTAATGTTCATATGACATACAAATGCTAGAAGTAACCTCATGGCTTCTAATCTAGCAATAGATTCAAAAGTTTTATCAAAATCAATTCTTCTTCTTGATTATATCCTTTTGTAACTAATCTAGCTTTATTTCTAATTACTATGCTATTTTCATCTAATTTATTTCTAAACACCCATTTAGATCCTATAACAGGATGACCTTTGGGTCTATCTACAAAGGTCCATACTTTATTCCTAGTAAATTGATTTAATTCCTCTTGCATAGCTAACGTTCAATTACTATCTTAGTTTTAGGTTCTATATAAGACACATATGCAAGATGATTATTGATGTTCCTCATTGATGATCTAGTTCTTACTCTTTGAGATGGATCACCTATGATTAAATCCTTAGGATGACCATAAGCATATCTCCAATCTCTAAGTAGATCTACATCATTATGAGTAGTATCAATAACATCATCCTTAGGTGAGTCATCATCCTTAGCTTCTCGTTCATGGTCTGAAGATACATCTTATTCAATTTTTTAATATCTCTTTCAATCAAATTTGTATCTTCCTCATCATCAATCTTTTCCAAACTTGATGCTAAAGACTCATCAAACACTACATGAATTGATTCTTCTACAATTAAATACTTCTTATTGAATACTCTATATGCTTTACTAGAAGTGAAATATCCTAAAAAGATACCTTCATCAGATTTTGCATTAAACTTTCCAAGATTGTCTTTACCATTATTATGAATGAAACATTGACAACCAAATGCATGAAAGTAACTAATATTAGGTTTTCTATTATGCCATAGTTCATAAGGAGTTTTCTTAAGGATTGGTCTAATTAAGGCTCTATTTAGGATGTAACACGCTGTGTTTATAGCTTTCGCCCAGAAATACTTTGGGAGTTGGCTTTCACATAGTATGGTACGGGCCATGTCTTCTAAAGTTTTATTTTTTCTTTATACAACTCATTTTGTTGAGGTGTTCTAGGTGCTGAGAAGTTATGATGAATGTCATTTTCAATGCAGAAATTTTTAAACAAATGATTTTTAAATTCAGTTCCATGATCACTTCTAAGAGACACTATGGTGTTATTTTTCTCGTTTGTGACTTTCTTAAAGAATTTTAAAAATATAGGGAAAGTCTCATCTTTGTGAGCTAAAAACAATACCCAAGTGAATCTAGAATAATCATCTACTATCACAAGACCATACTTCTTTCCTCCTAGACTGGTGGTTCTAGTAGGTCCAAAAAGGTCCATATGAAGTAGCTGAGTGGCCTAGTAGTGGAAACAATATTTTTAGATTTGAAAGAATTTTTAGTTTGTTTTCAAATTGACATGCATCACAAATTCTATTGTTTTCAAAATCTAATTTTGAAAGTCCTTTAACTAAATCCATTCTAATTAATTTTAAAATTAAGTGTGTGCTTGCATGACCTAATCTACGATGCCATAGCCATCCAATCTCATTTACCTTAGCATTATCAGCAATTAAGCAATGATTACTAGTAGACAAATTATCTAAATCAATTAAGTATACATTGCCATTTCATTTCCAACAAATATAATGCTATTATCAATGGGATTTGATACAGTGCAAATAGAAGCTTCAAAGGAAACTTTGAAAATTTATCACACAGTTGGCTAATGCTAATTAAATTATGCTTTAATTCATCTACATACAAAATATTTTCAATAAAAGTGGAGGGAGTGATTTAAATTTTACCAAAGCTCATAATTTGGCCTTTGCCATTATCTTCAAAAGTTACGACTCCTCCTCTTTTGATTTCAAGGGTGATAAATTGCTCCTTGTCACCCGTCATGTGTCTTGAGTAGCCACTATCAAGATACCATCTTCTTTTTGATCCTTTGGCTGCAAGACACTCCTGCAAGATAATTGTTGCCCAGATGTAGTAACCCAGGAGGGGGGTGAATTAGGTTATTTTAAAAAAAAATTTAATAGCTATGCAGATATATGTGCTTTTAACCCTAATTTGATTTGCAGCGGTGAAGTGGGGTGCACAGAATAATAACAACAGAAAAGCAAACAACCACAAACACACAGAAGTTTATAGTGGTTCGGTGCCAAACTCAGCACCTACATCCACTCCCCAACACCTTTGGGAATTCCACTAATCGTATCACAACGATTACAACCTCTAGCCGAACCAGGCTAGCCCTCTTGTTTATACGGCACAAGGCAGCCAAAAACCCCTAGCCAAACCTAGGCTAGTCCTCTTGTTTCACGGCACAAAGAAGCCAAAAACCCCTAGCCAAACCTAGGCTAGTCCTCTTGTTTAAATGGCACAAGGAAGCCAACAACAAACCAGGGTTCACTAACCCTTTTACAAGATAATCAGAGTATGTAAAGGAGAAGCTCCTACAATGAGCAAATATTCAAAAAATACTTTACAACTTTTGAAGCAATAAACTCAGCAATAAATGAACTAGGTTGAAGCAGCTGAAGTCTTGAATGCTTGAAAAGCTTCAATGATTCGGACGACCTTTCGGAGCAAGGAATGAACTTGAATGCCCAGCAACCACTCAACAAATATGCAATGAAGGCTCTTTTCTTGGATTTTTCTCTCTTTGAACTTTCTTTTTCAAAAATCGTCTAGGTGTGCTTCTAATCCCAGCTATTTATATCCATCTAACAAGAAGATATCCGTTAGATACATAAGAAATAAATGGAAATAATAACGGGAAGAAAATATAACCGTTAAACATGTTTCCCTTAAGCATTGAATGCAGATCTCCATTTGAGGAAGGATGAGCACTGTAAAAATTCAAAATCAAAAGTTAAATATAGCTTGAAATAGCAATAGAGAGAGAGAGAGAAGAAAGAGCACTCTTAAAGCTTAGGCGGCGGTGGATTAAAAAAGAGGCTCCAGGTAGCTGAGGATATGAATGCCATCGTCCAAGAGTAAAGCAAGAAACCTCAGCTAGCTAATCAGTTAGCTAACCAGAGAGGTCACAACAAAGGAATCATCCTGAGGCAGCTCATCAGTTAGCTTGGCAGCTAACTAAGCGAAAGTCAGTTAGCTCTTTAGCTAACTAACAGAGAAAAAGTAACGGCAGAGAGAAAAAATCATGTTATCATAGTTAGCTCTCCAGCTAACTTAATTTAAAATCCACTCGGCTGCAGGAGAAGAACAGGACAACTAGTTAGCTGAATAGCTAACTGAAGAATGGCCAGTTAGCTCACGAGCTAACTAGAAGCAAAAGCAATATGTTGTCCGTCCAGCTTAGTTAGCTCTCCAGCTAACTGAGCAAAAAGGCAGCCATCTATTCTGATATAGTAGTTAACTCTCCAGCTAACTAACCAACAGTCAGCTAGCTCTTTAGTTAACTGAATTTTGAATCCCCACGGCTGAGACGTTCCCTGTGAAAATCAGTTAGCTAGCAGTTAGCTCCAGGATGAAATAGTTAGCTAAGCAGTTAACTAAAAGAAACGTCAGCTAGCTAGAAGGAGTTTCAGTTAGCTAACAAGACATCCAGCCAGCTAGCTAAAATTTGAAGGTGTTCGGCCAATGCACTGTGACGAGCAAATCAGTTAGCTGAAGGAATTCCAGCTAGCTAACAAGCTAGCTCACCAGTTGACTAAAAGAAAAGGATGTTCGGCTAGGCACCTGAGACAAGTTTCTTAGTTAGCTGAAAGGGCTCCAGCTAGCTAATAAACTAGCTCACCAGCTAGCTAAAAAAGGAGGACGTTCGGCCATCTAACTGAGACGAGCATTTTAGTTAGCTGAGGAAACTTCAGCTAGCTAACAAGCTAGCTAAACAGCTAGCTAAAATACAAGATCGTTCGCCCAATCACTGTGGCAAAATTTTAGTTAGCTAAGGGGCATGCCAGCTAGCTAATTGAAAGAACAAGCTAGCTAACCAGTTAACTTCAAGCAAAAATAAAAATATCTAAAGCAAAGTAAATAAAGTACTTTCTTACCAGTCAATTTTGCATGAAGATACTTACTTGCAAGGCGACCGAACTTCCCTGTATCAATCTTAGAATTGCTTAATTTATTTTGTAATCATCAAAATCAATCTGGGCAACAATAATCAAATCTTTTGTTTAGGTACCCAAGCTTTCTTGGGTCCTTCATGGTTAGTAGCAATAAAGATTGTTCCTTTTGGAACCCATATTTTCTTACCTTTAAGATTTAAGTTTTTATGAGATCTTTTAAAATTACATTCATAAGATTTATGTCCTTTCTTGTTATAGTGATAACATGAAATATCATTTTTCTTCACAAAGAAATTGTTGACATATTTTTGTTTCATATGTGGTCTATATCCTAATCTAGCTTTATCAAAAACAGTTCTTTGATTGTTTAATAGTAAATTAAGTTTTTCTGAGCTATTTTAAATTTATCAATAATATTCTTATACTTATCAACTTCTTTCTTTAAATTAAGATTTTAGAAATTGAAATTGATTCTTTTTCATATTTCAAACTTTTGATCTCAAAAACAAGTTCATTTTTCATTTTGAGATCTAAATTTTCAGTTTTCAATAATTTGTTCTTGTTTCTCAAAATCTTGAAATCACTAATTAATTCATTGAAAGCATCATATAACTCATTAAAAGTGAAATCAACATTGGGGGTTTCAGAATTTACCTTATTGTCGTCATTCGCCATGAAGCAAATGTTGGCAACCTCTTTTTGTTCTTCTTCGGATGAAGACTCTTCACTATCACTCCAAGTTGCAACATAGGCTTTCTTTTTCTTCTTGTATCCTTTCTTTAATTGAGGACATTCAGATCTAAAATGTCCCGGCTTCTTACATTCATAACATATTAAAGAATCTTTATCCTTGTCCTTATCCTTTTCTTTTTCTCTTTCTCCTTCCAATTTTATTCCAGACTTTCTCTTATGGAAGGGTCTCCTTCTTTGCATAAATTTCTTGAATTTCCTAGCAAGAAGAGCTGTTTCATCATCTTCACTGCTGCTCTTTTTCACTTTCAGCAACCTTCAGTGCAATTGTTCTCTTCTTTTTACATCTTCCTCTTGATGTTGCTTCATTGTCAACTCATGAGTCATTAAGGATCCAAGTAGCTCTTCCAAAGGTAGAATGTTCAAGTCTTTGGCTTCTTGGATTGCAGTCACTTTAGCTTCTTATGTTCTTGGAAGAGATCTAAGAATTTTGTGCACCAATTCAGAATTAGTATAAGTTTTACCAAGACTCTTTAAACCATTTACAATATCAGTGAATCTAGTGTACATGCATGTGATTGATTCATTTTGTTCTATGCTGAAAAGTTTATATTTGTGCACTAGAATATTGATTTTAGATTCCTTAACTTGATTGTACCCTCATGAGTAACTTCCAACCTATCCCATATTTTTTGGCTAAAATGCAAGTGAATATTCTATTGAATTCATTTGCATCCAAAGAACAGTATAGGACATTCATGGCTTTGGCGTTGAGCTGAGCCATTTTTCTATCATTTTCATTCAGTCCCTTTCGGGCTTAGGAACAATGGATCCATCAACTATGTGTGTGGGTGTGCTAGGACCATTAATGATTACACTCTATAGTTCATAATCTAAAGCTTGAATAAAAATTCTCATTCTAGCATTCCAATAAGAATAATTTGTGCCACTAAAAAAAGAGGTCTATTGGTGGATTGACAGAAAAGGATGATCCAGCTTGAGCAGCCATTTGGATCTTTAGCTCTTGATCGTTAAATCAAGCCGAAATGAGCACAAGCTCTAATACCATTGTTGGCCTAGATGGCAACCCAAGAGGGGGGGTGAATTAGGTTTTTTTTAAAATTTAACAATTAAAACTTAAACCTATTTCACAAGGATTAAGTGCACTAGTGAAGTGATGCAATAATGTAAAGCACAATGAGAGAAGAGAGAGAGACAAACACGACAAATACAAGATATTTATAGTGGTTCGGTGTTACCAACACCTACGTCTACTCCTAAGCAACTCTTGGATCCACACTATAATCACCTGATTACAGCTGAGTTATTTTCCAAGATCACAACTAGAACTTGTTGTTTTACATGGGGTCACAACGAATCCAGCTGGTTTTCACGGGTTCACCAGCACACAATCCAACGTAAGCTACACTTAGCTTACCCCGAGGCCACTGCCTCAACTAATTTAATCCCCTGATTGAATTAGTAAACCACAAGTCAAATTAAAGTTACAATTCAAAAGCTCCTTAATTGAGCAAATAAACAATATAAATAGACAAGGATTAGAAAAGCCTGATTTTGGAAGCAATATGAGGTTGAGCTTTTCTTCTTTTCCTCTCTCTTTGAATGGATAACGAAGATTGAACTTCATTCTTGAACAGGGCTTGTTGAAGAGAAGCTTGAAAATTTGGGGCTTTTGCTCGCTCCTTCAAAACTTTGAAATCCTCCGATTTTGATCTTTGAAGGCTTTGGATTTCTCTTGTATCTCTCTTCAGATGATAAGCGTGGACACAGAGATTTCTCTTTGAAATTTCTCTCTTTTTCACTGGATATTTTCTTGATATTTTCCCATTTTTCTTCACTTCTTATTTTCGAACGTCGGATGCCCTTTATATAGATTTCTTAATCCAAGATTAGGTGAGAAATAGCCGTTGAAATCATACTTGGATGAGTTTCCATACAAGAAAATAGATCCGTTGAAGAGTATGTGAGAAAATATAGCTGTTGGAGCTGATCTGTCACTTTTGAAAATCGTTCTCTGACAGGTTGGAGTCCTCCAACTTTTTAGGTGTCGGCTCCAAATCGGGTTTCCAAAAATAGTAAAAAGAAGTTCGTCGGAGTCGGGTCATACTTTTCATGGTGTCGACACATTGTGATCTGGAGTCGGCTCTAAAATCCAAGGGTGTCGGCTCTAACAAACCTCCGAAAAATATAGTCTATGTATCTCAGGTTAGAGTCGGCTCCAACTATTAGGGTGTCGGCTCCAAACCATGCCAAAAATTCTGAACTGTTCCGATACACTCTAAAGTCGGCTCCAATATGTCTGGGTGTCGGCTCCAACTTCTGAACTTTGTTATAATCCATTAAAAAGCCGATTCAAACTGATTTCTATATATCTTTGAATAAATAACATTTTTAATTCCTAAAATACTTATTAAATTTATCAGAAACACAATGAATATACTATGGCTTTTGTTAATCATCAAAATCAATAATTGGATCAATAATTTCCAACAAATAACTTACAAGCGAGAGAAAAAACTTCTGACAAACAAAAAGATCGTTCGAAAAACGATGACCAAAACAAAAGGACACAAAGAAGACAAAAGATTCATTCATTAAATCTTGATTGAATTACAAGTGAAAAAGCAAAAATACATTGACAACCCTCAAGAACCAGGGTTCGGGTCGGTTCCAGAGGTTCCCTCGGTAATATTATGAGGAATTTGACTTGGCTCGCTCACTTCGGATACAGTTGGAGGGGGGACCCCATGTTCCTCGGCATCGGGCTGAGGACACCCCTCCGGAGCCGCGGCCTCATCAGTGCCCAGGATGATCTCGAGGTCAACGTCCGAGATATCCTCATACTCAGCTTCTTCAGCTCCTGGGGTACGGGTATCATAAACTCGGCATCTAGAAAAGATAGATCCAGCTCAGGGTACACCCGAGAGATCTTCGTGTCTCCTCTTCGCTGAACCGAAATGCATCGGCGCAAGCCCTTTGTGCTCGTCGGAGAATTGGGCAGAACTCTTGTACTCGTCCATAACCGAAGAGACTCGTCTGTTAGCTTTGGCCAATTGACCCCCTAGTTCGGAATTTATTTGCGTATCGAGGCAACTCGCTCTCAAAGCTTTGAACTGGTCCTGAACCTCGTGCCCGATTCTGCCTATCTGCAAACACAGGACATTTGAGGCTATGGCTAAAGAAAAGGCACCAGAAATAAGTAAGAAAAATTATACCTCTTCTTCTCGCTGAGCCATTTTTTCGCTCAGCTCATAAACCTTTTCAAGGGCCTTCAATTTAGCCGCTTTATTCTGCTGGAGACCCTCCTTGAGGTCATTAATCCTGGACTGTTTTTCTTCGACCTCCCGCCGAGACTTATCAAGGTTAGCGGTGAGTTTGGCAATTTGATCGTGCTGCCATTTCAGTCGGTCTCCCTATCGGCGAGCTTCCTATTCAGGCTAACGAGCTGATCTTGCTATCTCCGATGCATGTGCTCCTCTTCGTCAAGCCTCTTATTCCAATTATTTTTCTCCTCGACGAAGCTATCCTTCAGTTCGACCTATCTCCCGTCAAAGCGCTGCTGCATAGAATTTATTTCTTCGACATGCTTAGACTTGATCTATGATAACTCCAAACAGCCTTGTTCGATTGCTCGCGAAAGCCATGAAGTTCTTTAACTTGGATCTCGAGCTGAGAGGCTCTCTCAGTGGTAGCTTGGTAGGAATTGCTCATCTTCTCGAGATCCCCTGGACAGATGACAAGGCCTTGGAGAGTTTACTCGTCGAATCCACCCTTTCCGAAGACCGTCGGCCTCCCTCCTGGCATGAGCATAGGCCCCCATGGCCAAGTTTAGGCGCCAACTCAGCGCCCTCATAATTAAGGCATTATGCAGAAAAAGTACAAGTAAGAAAGTGCAGCCGAGCCAACCGACTAAAACTTGTTACCTTGACACAATGACTTACTCGGGAGGTGTAGTTTGTGACAATCTTCATAAGAGCGGGGCTGTTGATCTCGGGGAGAAGGTAGACATCCTTTGGCACCCCAACCTGCCCGAAAGCCGCCTCGACGATGTCCTCTACGGGGGGCTCATCCGCCGAAGAACCTTCTCCCATGCGCAGCACGGACCGCATCAAAGTCAAACATATCTTCTACCTCTAGACTATGAATAAAGAAATTCACGGTCGAAGAATCGGTCTGAGGAGCTTCGGCCTGAGGAACTGCCATCCATCTGGCCTCCTCCATTAGAATTCTAACCTGCGGAGCTTCGTATGCTTCGGCTCCGGCTGAAGGAATTTTGGTCCAAGCATCCCCTCCGCTCGTGGTGGTTCTTCTTCTTCCTCCTCCTCTCCAAGCACTACCTCGTCCCCAGCGGACTCCATCCAAACCTCGGCTTCCTCCTCAGCTCCCCCCGATACCTCGGGAGAAAGCCCTCCAACGGGAAGTCCCTCAACCTCCGCCGACCCTCCAACAGGCGGACCCACCTGAACTTCGGCGGCCAACCACCTCTTCTGCCCCTCAACCAAAGCAGGGGCCTCTTCCTCGTCCGCGCGTAGCACACAGGACTGTGACCTCTAACGAATGAGGCTGATTAGCCTCGGGCGAGAGGATTGCCGGATGAACCGGTGACATCTCCTCGGCGTCATCTGACACGACCACTATTTGAAGGAGGGAAACTTCAATAGCTCCCTCCAAGCTTCCCCCAACAGCTCTTTCCTTCTCCACTACCATGCCCCCCTCGGCAGGGAGGGCTCGTCAACCGTGGCCGACGCACCCACTTCCCCCTTCTTCGGAGTGGAGGAATGGTGGCCAACACTATCTTTCTTAGGCTCCTTTGAGGAGACCGAAAGGACGGAATCTCTTTTCAGACCTATGCCCGGAGCTGGAGCCCCTATGGCGCTTGCCCAGCTCATTCTTCATTTGGCCCACGAATGCCGACCTCTCGCTGAAAGCACAGCAAACAGTCAATTAAACCACAATAAAGTTGTCTGAGTATATCGACCACCAGAGCAAAGGGGAAAAAAAGACTCACCTTGGGGGTCAATAGAACTGAGCCTGACGGAAAATGGGCGTCCTCTGATAACAGGGCGCTAGCCGATAGCACCCGACCACTGCAAAGGTTACCAAATCCCTCTTTCCTGCTCGGATAACTCCGGGCGCATTTCCGGATCTTTCATGTAGCTCGCCCATGTCCCAGGGAAATCCGAACCAATGTTCCCTCAACAATAAAGAACCGGGACTTCCACTCCTTAATCGAGGATGGATTATCCGAAATCATTTTGAATGATTTTTGAGGACCAATGTAAAGCCACTCGGAATTCCTCTCGGAAACTAGGTTGTAACAGACTCGGAATATAGGAGGGTCGGGTCACCCCAACACGCTGCACATCGAGATGAACCCGATGAGGTTGTACCAGCTGTTCGGAGCCACCATCGTCAGGCATATGCTGTAGAACCTCATCACCTCCTGCACTAATGGGTGAAGAGGGAACCGAAGACCTGCTCTCAAGCTTTCCTCGTAGAAGAATACCCCATGGTTCAGCTCCGTCGAAACCCTATGCTCAGCCCTCGGAAGCCACAGGGCAACATCCCGGGGAACCCTGTAACGGCAGGATTCTGTCCAAATCTTTAAGAGTTATCTCTAAAGCTACATCGCTCGGGCCCTTTATGTTCTCAAGTTGAGAGGCAAAGCACAAGTAAGCTAGCAAGGGTTCAGAGAGGAAAGAAAAATTTCTAAGGGAGAGACAAGAAGGCGTTACAGAAGGGACGCGCCCTAACCCCTCCCCTCTTTAAGTAGCACTTCAGAAGGAAAGCTCAGAATGCTAACACTTCCGATATGGGTGCCATAAACATAGGAGTCTCGCCACATGGGACTCCCACAATCGCTGCCTGCTGGAAACGAGGCGTTTCCTCCTCGTGCTGCGATAAAAGATGATAATGAAACAGCGGCCTGTCATTTACGAGACTATCATTGCATGCCCCTTCGGATTCCCCTGAATGAGATTATTCTAAAACTCTATTCCCTACATCTGAATTTACACTTCGGACTAGGGAGTGGGGGGCATGTGATGAGGGGTAAAATTATCATCGCATTAATGCCCGTGCAAATTGATAATTGGTCGAGACTAATCCTAATATCCTGTCAGCCAGTTGTCACATCCGCAAGGCGGTGAAGCCGAACCGCCTTCAGCAGAGTCGAGTTACCTCGGCAGACCAAACCATCCTATACCTCGGCAAACTGAGTCATCCTCTACCTCAGCAAACCAAGCCATCCTATACCTCGGCAAACCGAGCTGTCCCTCGCCTCGGCCGGACCGAGGCACTCGAACACCTCTGCAGAATCAAGCACGGGAGAGTTCTAATTCATGATAACTGAATAAGATTCAAACGGAGAATCATACCAGAAGTGGCCTAAGGGCCATAGAAGTGGCCTAGGGCCTACATAATCGCTGAATCTCAAGGCATCAACCAACTCTCCTGGCCATCGATCCTCTAACTAACAAGATCAAGATCCTACCGGCCTCGTAACAAACTTGATTCGAATCCGTTTCGAATCCTGACAGTTTTCAGACCCTCTATATATGCACCCAAGGAACCAGGTGATCGCCTATAAATACCACAACCCCCAAGTCTCTCAGGTACGCATTCACTAGCTCTCATATCGAAAAACTCCATAAAAGCTCGAGCAGAGCTCTGAGCTCTCGGAAGAACACCCATCTAGATGAACTCTTCTATGAAAGTCTTCTCCTCATGTGATGGTATGACGACTGCTTTTCCCACCCGCAACGAGAGAGAGAGAGAGAGAGAGAGAGAAGGGCAGCCGAACCTTGAAGAGGGGAAAGGGAGGGCTTAATGGCTGCGTGCGCTGTTGCCACCGTCAGCCTGGCTATCAAGGTGCCGTCGGCGAACGGTGCCCCCTGCACGTGGTCCGGCGAGAACGGGGTGCAGGGGCATCGGCCCCCCTATTTTTTTCATTTTTCTTTAGGTGGTATTACAAAAATACATCATGCTAGATTTAAAACTTTACATTAAATTATTGATTATATACATCCAATTGTCAACATGCCTCTCATCACCCCTGCAATGCATGTGCCATTCTCTAGTACTTAAAAAATACATTATCTCTTTGTAGTATGGTTCAACATGTATCTATCAACATACATGAAAGATTTAGCTGGTAAATTGAATTCATTATTTCAAAGTTTGAGAAAGATTACCATATTCATGTGTTTTTGTCCATGCGGTTACTGGATATTTAGAAAGGTTAGGAAAATCATTTAGGATCATTGATGATGATTTAGTAAAAATGATAAAGTCATTGTGCTTAATTCATTAATACTCCTACGGACGATAATTCCAAATCACTCCCATTTTTATAATTACCACTTAACCTAATAATCTTATACCCATTCATGAGATTAGGTATTTAAGATTACCTTAATATGTAATCTATTTAAGATTTAAGGATTCATCTACATTAAAAAAAGATTGATTTTATTTTCATATTAACACAATACAATTTAACATTACAAAATTATATTATGCTCATATAATCTAACATTATTATATTTTAATAATACAATCATAATATTTTAATTATATTATTATAATATAATTTATAATATAATAATATAATATTATCAATATAAAGTAATTTACTGTTATAATATGATTATATTGTACAATAATATATAATTATATTATAATTAATATTATATATATTATATTATATATATATATATATTATGAGGTAGATTTTACTTTGTAATCAAGTACAAGCTGGATCATCTTCCTGAACCTTAAATCCATATAAATTTTGAAGCAATCAGATTTTTTTAATTTTTTTTTATTTTAAAATTTCATGAAATATATGAATTTAAAAGCAAAAGACATGAATAAATTTATATTTAATTATATTTAAAATAATCAAACCTATTTTTATATTATAATATTATATTGTAAATATAATATTCCGGTTCGCTCCGCCAAGCTCATGGTCCCGGTCAAGGGTGGAGCATTGCTGACGCGTCAAATACATTTGCGTTTTACGATAAAAAAAAAGAGCGGAAGAGGTGGATGCCGTCAAGAAATTTATTTATGTCGGATTGCCCCCAAAATCCCCAATTCGCCTAGGCTAGTGTTGTGTTTTTTTTTTTTGGCTCTATAGATTCCTCCAATTTTTTTTTGTTCGCTTGAATCAATTCATCATATAATAAACCCTCACTAGGGAACAAGGGAGAAAACGAGGGAAAATCTTATTTCCGCAAGTTGCAATCTTTCGATCGAACCCTAGGATTCTGCCCCGATTTCAGTTAGTTTTCTTCAGTAAATCCCTTTTCTTGGGCGGTCTCGATGATCGATGGAGAGGGGATGCAGAAGATGCATGGGGAGGGAATCCGTTCGATGATTCTTCCCCGGGAAGGGAAACGATTCCGATGACGAGGACGATGCCGCGTCCGACTACTCCTCCTGCGAGGGATCCGATCTGGAGAGGTACTGCAGCGCGAACTCGGCTTTGGGAAGTGCCAGTCTCTGCAGTTCGATCGGGAACTACAACGATTTGTTAGATTCGTTCAAGAATCTTAGTAGTAGCTTTGGAGAAGATCTATTCTCCGATGGCTCTGGCGGCGCAAGAGACAAACTTCATAGGAGTGGTGGGAACGGGGATCCAACCACCTCTGATGGTGGAGGAGTCGATTGCTTATTGAATGAAAGGGCTTTCTCTCCCCGTTTGTTGTTATCTAATGGGATGAATTCATACAACAAATTGGCGTCTTCCGAGGGCATGCATCCGGATTGTAATGGAATTTCAGCTAACGAAAGTGGATCTGATCCGTCGCCGGTTGCTGCGCAAGGCTTTCCCGTCTCTGGTGGGGATTGTTCACTTCAGGAATCTCTCACTGTGGAGGACAATGGCGGAAATTCTGGTCAGTTGGTTTCTGATAATCCTATTCGAGGCGGGATGATGGTGGAAGCTAATGAGAATGCCTCAGCAATATGTGAGCATTCGGAGGGGGAGGATTCGATGCTCGACTCTGGCACGGATGATGAGGATAGGAGTAGGATGCTTCGGCATGATAAGCACAGTCTGCGGCGTGCTGAAGAAAACAAAGATGATAATGGAAACCCACTTCTCATGAACTCATCGGTGGCATTTGGTTCCAATGATTGGGATGAATTTATTCAAGAAACTGGGGGTGGTGGTTTAGCATCTCTTTCTCTCTGTGGTGATCAACCTGCTTCGCAGCAACTAGAACCTTCGGAAACTGGAGGAACATTATTAAGAATCATGTGGTTGATCCCTTATGTGATGGTATGAAGCAAGAAGAGGGTGTAGTTGATTTACCATCAACCTGCTCTCAAGTTCAGGTTGCCGATAATTCCAACAAGAATGAAAGGACTAGTTCTGTAGGTAATCCTTTGAATGAGTGTGAAGTTTCACATGCAGAGAAGCCTCGTTCAGAAGAATGCTCTACAAAAGGTGCGATCAATCTTTATTTATGATGATGAAAAAGGATAAATCAGTTCCATATGTATTGAGGTAGTTGTTGTATTTGATGCAGATGGACCTCCCCAGGAACAGGTATTTGATAAATCAGGTCCTCTTTGTGATGGTACTGGCATACAGTGTTCTGCCACTTTGAGTGGAGAATTTCGGGACAAAGAGAAAGGGAGTCAAGAACAAGATGAAATGTTTTCTTTCCTGCCGATGGTTGTCAAAGCTCAGGACTCTGGTCTCCTTGAAACTTTAAATGGAAAATCGAAGTCCATTGACATGGTTGAAGAGGATCTTATACCGGATGAGGTCAGTTTAACACAAAATTACCTGCCCATTAGGGACCCCCTATTTTTTTTTTTCCTCATTTTTTTCCTGCTGTTTGTATGGTAATTATTATTATTTTTATTTGAACAAGACTTTTTTTTTTGTTATTCTTGATTATAGTCCATTTCTAAGTAGCTGGAGTTGTCTGTTAGTTAGAAAGGTTATGCATATGGAATCTGGGAATTGCGAAGGTTGCAGAAATAGTAAATAACACCAATGTCTTAAGAGATAACTCTGGAGCTAATTCTCTTCAATGGAAATAATAAATTGAGTGAGGCACTAAAAATGATAAGTTTTAAAGATATCTTAATTTAGCTGTAATAAACATCAATTTCCATTGCAGCCCTATATATTTTATTACAGTTAACTTTGAGAAATGTTCATTGAGTAAGTATTTAGTGGGATAAACAAATTTATAAATTTTAATATTTTGATTTAGAGTTTTACATAAGAAACTTCTTCAGTTGTTGAAGCTTTAAACCTCTTTTTTTAATTAATTTAGACGGTATGCTTGTATTGAGTTGAACAGAACCTCAAACTATTGTTATTTATGTTTTGTTTAAGTTGGGACGGGAGGCCATTAAGTGCGTGAGAAGCTTATTTGGTTTCATTTATCTGCTCAATCCCTTGCCATTAGATTGATCCTGCAATCTCAATTACCATTAACTTGATATTATATTGTAATGGACTGGGTCTGGTATTGGAATGGATTATTCTGATTAGTGTTACCTAGACAATCGCATCTAGCTCCAAAAATGCATGTTGGTTGTGTGTAATCTGATAAGCCTCGGACTCTTGGACGCTTATGAAGTTCTCTGTCTGAAGTTTCTAATATTGGTGGAGAGCTGAACTCTACCATTGAGGAGCTCGACCCTCGGGTTTGTTGTTGATAGTGAGCTTCATTCCTTGTAAAGATTGGTTAAGGGTGCAGGTATTAAAATAAACTTCTGGAATGTTATTTTCCTCATCTTTTAAGCTAATTGGGCAGCTAGGATAAGAAACATGTGTGTTGAAAGGAATGACAAGGATTTTTTTTTAATATTTTCTATTGCACAACATTTAAAGATATAAATATTATTAGTTAGAATTTTATGCCATCCCACATATCCATGTATCTCCATTTTATCTTCTTGCTGAATTAGATACTTAGATATGTGCCCAAATCTGATTCTCTCGTCCATGTCCAGGCAACACCAATTTTGATACTTGATAAATAAATAAAGAAAATAGAATGGAATTTGTCATGCTCAAAGAAAATGGAAATACCATTCATATTTTTCAATCTCTGAAAGCAACGAACCCTCCTCTTCAACGAGCAAGATATCTAGCTATATTTTTCTTGCCTTTTATTCGTGAATTAAGATTCTAAAGGACACCTTCTCTCTCTCTTGAATAATCTTGAAGGCCACCATCTAATGAAAGAAAAATAAATAACATAGCACAAATGAGGCCTTATATCTAAGTTTTAACCTTAACTAATAGGTCTTAAATAGTTTCACCATAGATGCAGGGTTAATTTTGTGGATCTAGGTGTTCTTATTAAAGTTTAGAACCAACTTCTGACCTACTGTAGGCCATTCTATAGAGCTGCTTCCAATTTTCCAATTAAGGAAACTTTGGTCAAGAGAGGGGCCTACCATGAAACCTAAAGGCTGGTTAATGCTGTGGAAAGCAAAAACATCATTGTTTGTATAATTTTAAACTCATGGAAGTTTTGACTTTTCTAAGGTACAACTGTATATACTCAATTTAAATCCAATTTTAACTAAAAGGATAGACTGACCAAAATTGTCTAAATAGGAAAGGAGTTGATCCTTTTTTGCCATGTTAACAATTTTCTTATCACAAAGTTCATCATGTTTAAAGATAGAAAGGAAAAAAAAATACTTGTTTTCATATCCTCATTCTCCTAAGGAAGTTTTAAGAATTTTGCTTTTTTAATAAACAAGAAAAATCTGTTGTAAACTCTTCTCTGAAATAATTTTTCGATGTAAAAGAAATAAATTATGTTGCAGAATTTAGATGATGCTGGGGTTCTTCACTTTAAAAGGGGGAGAAAAACAATCAAAACTATGCAAGTTAACCTATTTTGTGGTCCTAACTATTGACGCATGTCTAATATTTTTGGTACCAATCCAATTGAATATAAAAGCAATAAGCAACGGACATGGGAAATATGATTTTTGTGAGAGACATTTCCTCTCTTTTAAGGCATAACCTCTTTCATTGTTTATGAAATTTTGCAATTTATATCTAATGCTAGCTGGAACTCTTTGTTTTCCCTTAATGTCTTTTGGAAAAAAAAATATAGGATTAAACTTGAAAAACCTAGAGAACAACATTGAAAGAATATTTCATTGAGCTCGTATTGTTAAACTTAACCAATAAGCCTTAGGTCATCTGTATGTGTTGGCTTTTAACAATTGAAGTCATGAAGTATATTAGAGTGAAAAGATGTTTGAAACAGAACTTGAGCTTAACCATTGAAATCAGTGCAAATTATTAGTGAAGGAATCTTTACGCATTAGTCAAGTGCACAATGACATAGAAGGAATAGTTGGCAGGCAGGGAGAGCTCTGTTGTTTTTCGTTTTGTGCTCAAACAGAGACCCTTCATCATGCTACTGAGAGAGCAATCTTTCATGGTTTTCCAGGACTTGAAAATGGTATGGATAATGTGATAACTGGGCAATTGATAGAGGAACTGCACTAAACTCTGAGGCAGAATTATATGCTGTCAAGTCAAATTGAAACACCACCTGGTGCAAACTTTTTTGCAGATATTCTTTTACAGTCAATATTTGGCACTCTATTTCTTCATTTGGAATGTCTAGTCTATGTTGTGGCTTCTTGGTTATGTTAAGTGAGAGTATGGTCATTGTGGACTTGATTATGCAGTTTAAACATAGTCCTGTTTTTTCTTTGTTTTCTGAATTGTTTTATAGTCTGCATATTGGCAAACAAATGCTTACCTATAACCACTTACCAGTGCTCAGAATTAGTTTGTCAGGTATTTTCAGATTTGTCATGATATATGCAATATCTATGTTATGTCTTCACGGATTCCCCAACTTCTATGATATCTGCATATTATTTATTCTCTGTAGGTCAAGAACCTGGATGAAAATGATTCATATGACGACATGGTTCTTGAGATGGAGGAGATTCTACTAGATTCAGGGAACTCTCATGGTACCAGGTTCACTTCGCCTAACCGTGGGCTTATGGTGCAGCAGTCTCGCCACTTCAGGGATGGTAGCTCAACTGCTTCTACTTCTGGCACAGATGATACATATCCAATGGTCCAGTACCCTTCCAAAATTGACTGGGTGGAGGTTGTGGGGGCAAAGCAAAAGAAGGGAGATGTTTCTTTTGGGGAAAGATTGGTTGGGGTCAAGGAATACACTATATATATATTCAGAGTGTGGAGTGGTAAAGACCAATGGGAGGTCGAGCGCCGGTACCGTGATTTCTATGCTCTTTATCAGCAGCTAAGGATTCTCTTTGTTGAACATGGTCTAGCTCTTCCTTCTCCATGGTCCAGTGTTGAGCAAGAGTCCAGAAAAATCTTTGGGAATGCATCTCCAGATGTTGTCAGTGAGAGAAGTATGCTTCTTCAAAATTGTTTGCGCTCCATTCTTAACTCAAGATACCCTTTTGGAACTCCCACTCCTCTGGTTTGCTTTCTCTCCCCTGGTAAAACTGTTCGTACTCATAGCTTGTTAAAATCTATGATTCCTCAATCCCTGCAGAAGCTTTCGGAGGATTGGAATTTAAAAGTTTCAAATTGTGAGGAGACTGCTCTAGAAGATGTTTCGACATTGGGTAAGACCATATCACTGGTGGTTGAGATAAAACCTCGGAAATCTACAAGAGAGTTGCTGGAATCACAACATTATAAATGTGCGGGATGTCACAGACAGTTGGATGCTGGAAAAACCTTGTTTGGAGAAATTGTTCAGACGTTAAGATGGAACAAACCTCGGTTTTGCGAGTACACTGGTCAGTTGTTTTGTGTTTCATGCCATACGAATGATACTGCAGTTCTGCCAGCAAAAGTCTTAAATCTCTGGGATTTTTCATTGTATCCTGTTTCTCAGTTAGCTAAAGCATATTTGGAGTCTATCTATGATCAGGTAATGAGATTGAACCTTGTTTAATCATGATAACTGAATTTTTACAAGAAATATTCTGGTATAAATTGTTAGATTTCAACCTAGCCTCTGTAATCTGTACTAGAATACTTGCATTTTAATCTTATAACATGTATTAGCGGTGCCTCAAATGTCTTTTCATGTCAACTAATGCTGTGTGTAAGATTATTGTGTTTCACATCTTTATTACCATTGTATTGATAAACTTTCTCTCTTCCAGCCCATGCTCTGTGTGAGTGCAGTCAATCCTTTTCTTCTTTCCAAAGTGCCAGCTTTGCTTCATGTTATGGGTATCAGAAAGAAAATGGGAGCTATGCTTCCATATGTTCGTTGCCCTTTTCGGAAGTCCATCAAAGGGGCCTTGGACGTCGTCGTCATCTTCTAGAAAGTAATGACTTTTTTGCACTTCGAGACCTTGTTGATCTCTCAAAAGGGGCATTTGCAGGTAAGGATGACGATTTTGAACATTCTCTGCTTCCATTTTATCCTTTAGAAGTGGTGCATCTATTAAACTACAACAGCACAAATGAGACCATAGCAACAATGCATTGCCAAACTCCAAATATCACTTGCAGAAATATAAAGCAAAAGGGCAAGGATTATCTAAGCCATGTTAGAGAAAAAGATAATAAGATCAGAGAAGAAGCACATTTACCAGTCTGTTGGGTGGGATTTACTTTATCCATAAATGGCCCAACAAAACCTACCTGGCAAGATCATGACCCCAGAATTCCTTCTTATATGCATCAGCATGCATTTCAAACTTTGATATGTCACAAGGAGATTACCCATGATTACTTTCTATTAGGTTCTGTTTAGTTATTTGGAGATTCTTGGAAATGGAGAGGAAAATGAATTTCCTTTTCCATTTATATTGTGTGGATTGCAAGAAAAATGTGAACAGCTTCCCTTTCATGACCAAGCGAAGGTTACCAAGAACAACGAAGGTCCTGTTATGTGCCATATATTAACTCAATCAAATATGTTCTTTTATCCATTTGAAACTTTTTCCCTCCAGCAAGGCACCGCTAAATATTAATGTCCCTAAAGCTTTTATTCCTTAGTGTTGTTTGATTGGAAATCCATATGCCCAATTGCTAATGGGACTACCAAAAAATGCCTTTTTAAACGATTTGGCACTTAATGTGCTGAATCTCTTAAAGGAGTATCCACATAATATTATTATCAAGGAACATACACTTGTTATACTGCAACTAATTTTTCAGCGATCCCTTGTATCCAAGGAGGCTCCACTTTAATCCCAAAAACTGAATTTTGCATTATCCTTTCTAATAGTATCTACCTAAGACTACCTGCTTCTTAAAAACATAACAGCAAGTCGTACGGGTTAAGAGGGGGAGGCAGTAGGCAGAAGGGAAAAATGAGTCATAATAGAGATGTGTGTTGGGAAAAGAGATGAATCAGCAGTGTAGAAGGGAGAATGAAGATCATGGGTCATCAAGAGGGTACAAAATCTGGCATCTTCACATATATTGTTGAATGGGCATGGAGGGTAAGGTGTGATGAGCTCATATATTTCAAGAGCTGGTGAAGAAGATGGATCGGAGGAGGAAGAAAGGAAATGAAAGAGGAAGAAGAGAGCTGTAAAACTGCTACAAAAGAAAATTTATTGCTATGTTATATCATACTTTTGTACAACAATCTCTTTGCTAGAACAAGCACAAATAATGTTTTCAAAGCCTAAAACTCAATACACCTAGGATTACCTTAGACTATCGGAAGATGATTTGACTAATAAAGACTCATAGAAGTATATGACCTCAAATGCCAAGTTGGATCACTGCTAATAAAATTGTATATATCTTAAGGTTATCTGGAATTCTCAACAACAACAAAGCACCTCAAAACTAGTTAGGGCTGATTTTTTCATAGTCATAGGGTATGGACTCTAGTATTATGCTAGCCGTCAACCTATCACAATCCTCTTCCTTTATTCGAACTTATGACTATCTATGCATGAAACTTTATACCTGTACAAGATTCTCCCTAAATGTATATTAAAAATAATAGCCAAAAAATAGGGGTGGCAATTTGCACTCACCTACCGAGTATTTGACCCTAACAAGGTGGGTCTTACCCAATCCATTTAAAATCAAGTTCAAAGATGGGTATTAAAGATCAAACATAAAGCAGGTTCGAAGCATAGGCAAGTATTGATGTATCCGCTTTGAATCTGGCCTGATATATTTAACAAAAATAGAAAGAATCTAGAATCTCCTTTTCTCAAACCCTGTTGCCTCATGCCAACCACTTCTCCTTTATGTTGCTATCTACAGCCTCTTCATCCTTTGCAATAACGACCTCTTCTTCTTCAACAACTTCATTTGTCCCCCTCTCCTTCATTATAAGAACTCCTATCCTTTATTTTCTTTGTTTAATATTATATAAGGTACTAAGATTTATTACTATATTTTTTGTTAGTTTGATTTGTATGATGACAAAAGACATGATAGGGTAGGGCAAAAGTAGGTTTGGAGATTTTAATATACCTATGGGCAGTTTCGGGGCACCCCAACCACCTTGAGGTAGGTTTGGATTGCGAATAGGTACAGGATTCCCTTCGCAATGTGGGTATAGGTAATAGCATATCCATGTCATATCCGCTTGTCATCCTTACCAAAAAAAAAAAAGAGATAATATTATCTTCAAGCCAGTTATTTATCATTGTGGTACATTGAGATTTCAATGTTCAAAGTGCCTGAGCCCATGCTGAACTTGTATGCTGCAGCCCATGCTGAACTTGTATGCTTGCATGCCCACCATACTTGCAAACAATTCACAAACTTTCAGTACATGAACATTTTTCTTGCCCAATGCAAACTAATGCTGAGTTTGTTTGTTTGCATATCACATGCCCTTGTCGAGGTTATTTACTTTGTTCTCAGTTCTGCCCCTTCCAATGACAGCACTTCCCGTCATGGTTGAAACTATTTCAAATAGAATCCTCGAGCACATAACACAACATGTCTTGTGTGTTATGATGCTGGCGTTCCTTGTGCTGCCCGACAAGCTTGTGATGACCCCTCATCCCTCATTTTTCCTTTTCAGGTCGGTATCTTTGTAATTTTTTATGATGCAACCTTTTATATCTCCATATAGGTTATGGCAGAATTTCACTTTCATTAGCAGGAAGCTGAAGCTGCAAGATGTGGTTCATGCGGGTCCCTTTTTCATGAACCTTGCTTTCGAAAGTCATGGGCTGCCCATGTGGCAAACCAAACAGTGCACATAGGAAAGGGCTTCCTGCAGAGTATGCCACACATGGAGCTGGCCAAGAGCTCAGGGGAGTTATGAATGGATCGTTCCAGCCTCCTGGCTCCAATTCAATGTCAGGGATTTTTTCTGATATTCTTTCCAAGGCAAGGCCAGAGAAAATATGGAAGCCAAAGAATAGCAGCCCTGTAATTCTTATGGGTTCCTTACCAAGCACTTCTCTGTAATTTCTGTAGTGGAAATGTATATCTACGGCTTTGAGTCGATTAAGATTGCAGTTTATTTGTTCCAAACGTGTTAATTGCGTGTATCGGTTGTACAACTTTGCTTCGGTGAGTTGCTGAGCAAAATTAATCTTTTGCTATTATTTGTAGTAGACTACTAAATGATTATGTAAGTCATCCAAAAGTTTTGGTGTTTCTATGTTTTATCTGAAGGCTTTCCCCTGCTGTGGATGGCGGCAAAGAATTCTGTTGAAATGCTAATTTTGTTCTCAAAGAGATTTATTGCCATATTTGATATTGGAAGTCTTGCTGGACAACGTTAAGTGGAGAATCTGGAGATTGAGAATGAAGGGGCCGGGCCTGGGTTTAAGGTTAATCCGTTTGATCTCGTTAGTCCTGTCTGCAAGTTCACTTTCAGGTACAATTAAATCGGTTAATGTTTTGGACTTGGCCTCAAGTTAAAGGTCAACTTAAGTTTAAAGCTGTCAAATAAGAGCTGTTTGACAGTTATTTTTAGTTCTGTTATCGTCTGTGATGAGATCAAATTATTTTCTCTCTTAACTAATGCATAATTCAATTCTGGTGCCCTTATTTCCCCACTTTCATAAATATGGCATGAGTCATTAGATTTTGCACCCTTAAAAAAAAACAGAGCGGAGAGAATATTTATCTAATAAATCCTGGATATTTATAAATGAATTAAGGGGGAGTTTGTTGGGCTAAACTTTGCATAAGCAGTGAGATCCATCAAATGTTTTCTTTGGAGGTTCTTTAAAGCTTTTTGAATATATATATATATATATTGTACCTGGGAAAGACTTAAAAGAGGTTCGTTGAGGATTATATTTAGCTAAACTTTTCCTTTTTGGCACCAAAAGTTATTTATAAATGGATTGATCTGTTGGTGCCAAATTACCTCTATCAATCCGAGCATTCGATCGTCTTCTCCAGCGAGCCTGAGCTCTTCCAGCGGGCTCTGCTCCGATCGAAATCCTACAAGAGGTCTCGAGGGCCAGTGATTCCGGTGGAACCCTTCGATGCTCAAGTGTTTTAGACAACAGTTGTGAGCTTAAGAGAGTAAGAGCTCGAATGAATTCTTTTGGGCATCTAAGTGCCCATACCTGATCGGGGGTCCCACTTACCCGTTTTATGGATATTTGCGAGCCTCGAGGTGCAGTACCTAGCAGAGAATGATCAGCATGGCAGCAGTGGGATGTGCCTTCCTCGTGGCATGTCAGAGTTGGCAGGCTACGTCCTGTCCGAAGGAAAGCAGACACAGCTAGTTGGTGGGCCAGGTTTCGCCAGATGCTTTGGCCGCAAAGAGGTTGGTAGGCTAGGTCTTGTCAGACGCAATGGTTGCAGAGAGGTTGGTGGGTCTAGTCTAGTCGCCAGGTCTTATCAAATGTGATGGATTAGTCAGCAGATGTGGTGGCCGCAGAGAGGTTGGTAGGCCAAGTCCTGTCAGACATGATGGCCACAGAGAGGTTGGTGAGCCAGGTCTTGTCAAACGTGGTGGCCGTAAAAAGCGAGTCCGGAGGCCGAGGCCAACTCCGAAGGCCGAGGCCGATTCCGGAGGCCGACTAGGGTGGATTCGATAGGTCGGTGGCCGTCGTCTTTCGGATGTGGACACGCTAGCCCTGCCAGGTGACTTCCACTATTGGCTGATCCCAATCATAAATTTTAAACATGGCTTTATCAGCCACATCAGATGCCTCCCGCTCAACTCTTGAGCTTGTGCGGCCACGTGTCTTGCAGCCGCTAAGCGACAAGAGCGTAGAGCCTCTACTATTGAGCTTCGCGCGCCATTAAATTTGGAGGCAGGCACGTGCTCCTTTGAAGATGGGGTCCTTTCATATTTAAGGATAGGTACAGAGGGCAGCGTTGTCGTTGCGAAATCGAGGAGACTCCTCTCAGACAATGAGAAAGTGGAGCATCATTATTGGATTGCCATCACCAATGTCCCATTATTAGCCATGGATCATGCCTTCTTATGCACCGCCATAGCATTGTATTTTGGGCGATGAAGGGTCACTCGACAGCTAGGATGTCACCTCAACTCGTGGGCATCCACATGGCCATGCATCGGGTGGGACAAATTGAAAGCCATGTATAAGGGGTGTCCCGTCTTCTTTGATGGGTTCTTCGTGCTTCCAAAACTTTCTCGTCCCTTTTGCCTTCTGAAACCTGAACTCTTTTGTCGTCCTCTCTTTTACTCTAGGTCAGTCTTTTTGTTTTCTTTCTCCTTCACTTTCCTTCTTCCATAGATCCCAGTCATATTAGGAAGGGTAAGAGGCCTATAGTAGACTCCTCTCTCTCATCCTCCTCCGAGAATGAGGTCCCCTTGGCGTAGCATAGGGTGGCTGGCAGAATGTCCATCCATGAGTCCTCGACGACTGTGGCTGTCTGCCACCCAAAGCCCGTTTGCCACCAGTAGTTCGTCTGGCACCTTCCCTGATCGCCATTCCTAATTTGGCTGGTCCGGAGGGGTTTTCTTTACCATGTCCCCTAAGGATGTAAAGAATCTCAGGATTAGGTATAGGATCCCTAAGGACATTCTATTATCTGCCCCTGAGCCTGACAACAGGGTGACTGCCGACCGAGCTGGTGGGGTCACCCTGTACGAGAAGTTCTTTAGGGATGGTTTTTTCTTCCTCTTCATCCTTTCATTCTCAGCCTCTTAAAGAGGTATGAGCTCATCTAGGCACAGTTGGCTCCGAACTCCTTTTGGACCATCTGTGCCTTCATTGTTCTCTGCAACTTCCATAGTCTGGTGGCCTGGGTTTCTTTGTTCCAGGCCTTGTACAATCTTCGCCACCATAATGAGACCAGGTGGTGGATCTTCACCCCCATACCCCATAGGGTAATCAAACTTGACCTTCCCTCCTCCATTAAGGGATGAAAATTTTGTTTCTTCTTCGTTCATATTGACAGTGAGAGCAAGCTGGGGGAGTCCAGACTTAGGTCCAAATAAGAACTCGACAGTGAAGGAGAGGGACTAAAAAGTTTTTAATCTGCTGCTGCCTTCCCAGGTCCCGCCCTGTTGGGAGTTGCTATTGGAGGAGAACCTCTAGGAGCCCGGCATGGCGCTGACCCTCGGTGAGTGCGAGGCTTCTTTTTTCTTTTCTCTATCTTTTTTTTTGGTTTCTGACTCTCTATGATGTGCGCAGCAATGAAGCTTCCCACCGAACATTTGCTGGCGGTTACCCGAAAGAGAAGGGAGGTGACTGGCGATGTGGCGAGATCGGCGCTGAAAAGGCCTCACCAGGGGACCCGAAATGAAGTGGCTCCAACCCCCACAGTATCAGCGAGACAGCTCCCGTGGTGGAGTTGAGGGGAGAGGAGGCCCCGGGCTGAGAGAGGAGGATCCTAGTCGAAATAGTGCCGAGGGAGAAGAAGAGACCCCAGCAAAGGTGGGACTAGAGAGAGAGGAGCCCCCGATGCCAGTGGAACCGACAAGAGAAGAGCACCCAACAGCAATAGAATCGAGGGCAGAGGAGGCTGCCCCAGAGGCCATGGGCGAAGCAACGCCAGCGGCACCCAAGATAGAGACCGCTCCCAACACAGCGGCCTGCCCCATGACACCTTCACCAAGATACTCAGTGATGAACAGTGGCCGCCTGGCAGAGCAGCTGCTGGAGCACGTACACCTTTCGCAATTTCGGAAGGAGCTTCGCTGCCAAGCGATCATCGATGTTTTCAATGATCTGTATATATCGTTGCTTCAGGTAAGTGGCCTAACCTTGACTCTTCTTTAGATTATGCTAATATATATCCTGAGTTCTGACTTGTTCATTTATCTTGCAGTCTGCGAACGACGCATTCACACTCCAGGACACCTACCTCTGGACCGCTAACAACTGCAGCCTTGCCTGAAGGGAGGCCGCTATCGCCCGAACATAAGCTGACAACGTGGCCAAGGAGCTAGCCTCTGCCCGAGCTCGAGAAGCGACAATGGCCGATGAGCTTCAAGCCACCAAGGAGGAAAGCTACGATTAGGAGGTGTAGTTTGTGAAGGCGGAGAGTAAGGCCGCGGACGAATTCAAGCGCACAAAGATCGCTGAGGCAAAGCTGGCTAACATTGATGATGCCAAATCACTGGCCTCGAGCGTCCGGTCGCCTCCTCCAGCGAGCTCCTCGCGCCTGCAAGCAAGTCCCCGGGGCCGGAGATTCCGGCAGGGACCCTCCGATGCTCAAGTCAGTGGTCTGGGCATCAGCCGTGAGCTTGAGGAAGCTCGAAAGAGAAAGAGAGAGAGATATGGCCCTGAGAAGAGCTCTTCCTATGAGCGTTTAGGGGTGTAACGAGTGTGTTACCTGGTTGGGAGTCCCTCTTACCTATCTTATAGGCGCTTAGGAGTTTGTCTGGCTTGAGTGGTTGAGGCCTTGTAATGATGACCTTGATGGGTAAAGTGTCAGAGCTGACATCTGAGGCATGGGGTTCAACCACTTTGTCAGAGCATTTAAGGCGATGGCAGCAATGGCAGAGCTTGCTTCCTTCTTTGATATGTCAGGACTGCAGGTCAAGTCCCATCAAGATGGGTGGATGCAGCTGGTTGGTGGGTCCTGTTCCACCGGAGAAGGAAAGCAGGGGCCGTCCTCCCTGGCTGGGAGGTGCCGAGGCCACCTGGCTTGGACACGCCGGGGCCGGCTGATGCTGGTGCACCCCGAGACCGAAGGGGGTCTCGGGGTCGAGAGATGACGATCCCACCCCGAGACCAAAAGGGGTCCCGGGGTGGGATGATGCTGGGGCACCCTGAGACCAGAGGGGTCTCGGGGTCGAGAGATGACGATCCCACCCCGAGACCGAAAGGGGTCCCGGGGGTGGGATGATGCTGGTGCACCCCGAGACCGGAGGGGGTCTCGGGGTCGAGAGATGACGATCCCACCCCAAGACCGAAAGGGGTCCCGAGGGTGGGACGATACTGGTGCACCCCGAGACCGGAAGGGTCTTGGGGTCGAGAGATGACGATCCCACCCCGAGACCAAAAGGGGTCCCGGGGGTGGGATGATGCTGGGGTACCCCGAGACCAGAGGGGTCTCGGGGTCGAGAGATGACGATCCCACCCCGAGACCGAAAGGGGTCCTGGGGGTGGGATGATGCTGGTGCACCCCGAGACCAGAGGGGGTCTCGGGGTCGAGAGATGACGATCCCACCCCGAGACCGAAAGGGGTCCCGGGGTGGGACGATGCTGGTGCACCCCAAGACCGGAGGGGGTCTTGGGGTCGAGAGATGACGATCCCCCCCGAGACCGAAAGGGGTCCCGGGGGTGGGACGATGCTGGTGCACCCCGAGATCGGAGGGGGTCTTGGGGTCGAGAGATGACGATCCCACTCCGAGACCGAAAGGGGTCCCGGGGTGGAACGATGCTGGTGCTGTCGGCCCTGGGAGCTATCGGCCTTGGAGCTGTCGGCCTTGGAGCTGTAGGCCTCGGAGCCGTCGGCCAAGGAGCCGTCGGCCATTGGGGCCGTCAGCCATGGAGCCGTCGGCCATTGGGCCGTCGGCCATTGAGCTATCGGCCATGGAGCCGTCAGCCATTGGGGCCGTCGGCCATGGAGCTGTCGGTCATGGAGCCGTCGGCCATGGAGCCGTCGGCCATTGGGGCCATCGGCCATGGAGCCATCAGCCTCGGAGCAGTCGACCTTGGAGCTCTCGGCCATTGGGCTTAGAGCAATTGGATGCGCGTGGCTTTATAAGGCCATAAACGCTACTGTGGCTGAAGGGCCCTTTGGAGGCCAAAGGAGGGCTCCGTCGGTTTCCTTCCTTCACGGTTCTCTAACGGCATTGGATCAGCCACATCAGATGCCCCCTCCCCTGAGACGAAGCGGGCCTACCCCAGCAAGGCGAAAGGGGCGTTACCTCCCAAGTGGCTGATCCTCGCCTGATGCAAGGCTTCATGCCTGGCTGGTGCAGGGCTTTGTGCCTAGCTGGTGAAAGGCTTCAGGTGCCAACGGGTGTCGGGCTTCATGCCTAGCTGGTACAGGGCTTTGGGTGCCGATGGGTGTCGGGCTTCATGCCTGGCTGATGCAGGGCTTTAGGTGCCGACGGGTGTCGGGCATCATGCCTGGCTGGCCCAGGGCTTTGGGTGCCGACGGGTGTCGGGCTTCATGCTTGGCTGGTGCAGGGCTTTGGGTGCCGACGGATGTCGGGCTTCATGCCTGGCTGATGCAAGGCTTCAGGTGCCGATGGGTGTCGGGCTTTATGCCTGGCTGGCCCAGGGCTTTGGGTGCCGACGGGTATCGGGCTTCATGCCTGGCTGGTGCAGGGCTTTGGGTGCCGACGGGTGTCAGGCTTCATGCCTGGCTGGTGCAGGGCTTTGTGCCTAGCTGGTGCAGGGCTTTGGATGCCGACGAGTGTCGGACTTCATGCCTAGTTGGTGCAGGGCTTTAGGTGCCGACGGGTGTCGAGCTTTATGCCTGGCTAGCCGAGGCTTTGGGTGCCGACGGGTGTCGGGCTTCATGCCTGGCTAGTGCAGGGCTTTGGGTGCCGACGGGTGTCGGGCTTCATGCCTGGCTGGTGCAGGGCTTTGTGCCTGGCTGGTGCAGGGCTTCAGGTGCCGACGGGTGTCGGGCTTCATGCCTGGCTGGTGCAGGGCTTTAGGTGCCGACGGGTGTCGGGCTTCATGCCTGGCTGGCCCAAGGCTGTGGGTGCCGACGGGTGTCGGGCTTCATGCCTAGCTAGTGCAGGGCTTTGGGTGCCGAAGGGTGTCGGGCTTCATGCCTGGCTGGTGCAGGGCTTCAGGTGCCGACGGGTGTCGGGCTTCATGCCTGGCTGGCCTAGGGCTTTGGGTGCCGATGGGTGTCGGGCTTCATGCCTGGCTGGTGCAGGGCTTTGGGTTCCGATGGGTGTCGGACTTTGTGCCTGGCTGGTGCAGGGCTTTGTGCCTGGATGGTGCAGGGCTTTGGGTGCCGACGAGTGTCGGGCTTCATGCCTGGCTGGTGCAGGGCTTTGTGCCTGGCTGGTGCAGGGCTTTGTGTACCGACGGGTGTCAGGCTTCATGCCGGCTGGTGCAGGGGTTTATGCCTGGCTGGTGCAGGGCTTCAGATGCCGACGGGTGTCGGGCTTCATGCCTGGCTGGTGCAGGGCTTTGGGTGACGATGGGTGTCGGGCTTCATGCCTGGCTGGTGCAGGGCTTTGGGTGCCGACAGGTGTCGGGCTTCATGCCTGGCTGGTGCAGGGATTTGGGTGCCGACGGGTGTCGGGCTTCATGCCTGGCTGGTGTAGGGCTTCAGGTGCCGACGGGTGTCGGGCTTCATGCCTTGCTGGCCCAGGGCTTTGGGTGCAGACGGGTGTCGGGCTTTATTCCTGGCTGGTGCGGGGCTTTGGGTGTCGATGGGTGTCGGGCTTCATGCCTGGCTGGCCCAGGGCTTTGGTGCCGGTGCTTGGGGCCGGCCGGGGCGTCCCTACTGGACCCGAGCTTTTGTTGCTGAGCCGGTGGTACACCGCTCTGCCAGTGGTACACTGGGCTTTATGCCTGGCTAGCCCAGGGCTTTGGTGCCGGCGCTTGGGGCTGGCCGGGGATGTCCCTGCTGGACCCGGGCTTTGTTGCTGAGAGACGGTGGTACACCGCTCTGCCAGTGGTACACTGGGCTTCATGCCTGGCTGGCCAGGGCTTTGGTGCCGGCGCTTGGGGCTGGCCGGGGCCGTCCCTACTGGACCCGGGCTTTTATTGCTAAGAGCCAGTGGTACACCACTCTACCTTTGGTACACTAGGCTTCATGCCTGGCTGGCCCAGGGCTTTGGTGCCGGCGCTTGGGGCTGGCCGGGCCGTCCCTGCTGGACCCGAGCTTTTGTTGCTGAGAGCCGGTAGTACACCGCTCTGCCAGTGGTACACTGGGCTTCATGCCTGGCTGGCCCAGGGCTTTGGTGCCGGCGCTTGGGGCCGACCGAGGCCATCCCTACTGGACCCAAGCTTTTTTGCTGAGAGCCGGTGGTACACCGCTCTGCCAGTGGTGCACTATGCTTCATGCCTAGCTGGCCCAAGGCTTTTGTGCCGACCGGGGTCAGGCTTTGGATGTTGATGCAGGTAGATCTTCCCTGCATGACATTTAAGTATTAATGAAAGAAAACTATCTTGAGTGCAATGTACTAAGCTCTTGTAGCACCCATGTTTTTCCTTTTGTGGATTTGAGCACTTCCGTCTACTGGTGACCTGCCCCCCAGGGAGTCGTGTTGGTCGGATTGGAAGTGTCGTTGCCCTTACTTGGGTCTTCCCTCGCATTGGAGACCAGGACGAGATGCCTGTGGCCGGGAAGAAGCTGGAAACCGGGACAAAGCTAGAGTCCGTTGAGGAAAGCCTCGACAGTCGGTGGTCATTGAAGATGAGTGACTGGGAGAGTCCATCAAGGGCGTTGCTGAGAGGCTTGGGGTGCTGCTGAGTGGCCCCCGAGCGCTGCTTCTGCAGTTCATGAATTGCTACTTTCAAAGCTTGATCTTTCCTATTCAAGATGGCCAGCTGGTTAATCAGAGCAGCTGAAGTTGGTGGTGAAGGAGCAGAGGGGGTGGCCTTTCGCTGCCTAATGCGATGTGGATGCCCCCAGCACGATTGGTAAGAACCTCTGGCATGCGCATCACCGCCATAGCAATCTCAGAGGGGACGGAGGCTTATAGCTCAAGGAGACAGAGCTTTCTTTCCTTCAGCGCGTCCCCTTCCTGGTGCGCCAATCTGATGACGCCAAATCACCGGCCTCGAGCATCCGGTTGCCTCCTCCAGCGAGCTCCTCGCGCCTGCAAGCAAGTCCCCGGGGCTAGAGATTTCGGCGGGGAACCTCCGACGCTCAAGTTAGTGGTCTGGGCATCAGCCGTGAGCTTGAGGAAGCTCGAAAGAGAAAGAGAGAGAGATATGGCCCGAGAAGAGCTCTCCCTATGAGCGTTTAGGGGTGTAACGAGTGTGTTACCTGGTCGGGAGTCCTTCTTACCCATCTTATAGGCGCTTAGGGGTTTGTCTGGCTTGAGTGGTTGAGGCCTTGTAATGATGACCTTCATGGGTGAAGTGTCAGAGCTGACGTCTGAGGCATGGGGTTCAACCACTTTGTCAGAGCATTTAAGGTGATGGCAGCAATGGCAGAGCTTGCTTTCTTCTTTGAAATGTCAAGACTACAGGTCAAGTCCTATCAAGATGGATGGCTGCAGCTGGTTGGCGGGTCCTGTTCTGCCAGAGAAGGGAAAGCAGGGGCCGTCCTCTACGGCTGGGAGGTGCCGGGGCCGCCTGGCTTGGACACACCGGGGCCGGCTGATGCTGGTGCACCCCAAGATCGGAGGGGGTCTCGGGGTCGAGAGATGACGATCCCACCCGAGACCAAAAGGGGTCCCGGGGGTGGGATGATGCTGGGGCACCCCGAGACCAGAGGGGTCTCGGGGTCGAGAGATGACGATCCCACCCCGAGACCAAAAGGGGTCCCGGGGTGAGATGATGCTGGTGCACCCCGAGATCGGAGGGGGTCTCGGGGTTGAGAGATGATGATCCCACCCCGAGATCGAAAGGGGTCCCGGGGGTGGGACGATGCTGGTGCACCCCGAGACCGGAGGGGATCTCGGGGTCGAGAGATGACGATCCCACCCCGAGACCAAAAGGGGTCCCGGGGGTGGGATGATGCTGGTGCACCCCGAGACCGGAGGGGGTCTCGGGGTCGAGAGATGACGATCCCACACCGAGACCGAAAGGGGTCCCGGGGGTGGGACGATGCTGGTGCACCCCAAGACCGGAGGGGGTCTTGGGGTCGAGAGATGACGATCCCACCCCGAGACCGAAAGGGGTCCCGGGGGTGGGACGATGCTGGTGCACCCCAAGACCGGAGGGGGTCTCGGGGTCGAGAGATGACGATCCCACCCTGAGACCGAAAGGGGTCCCGGGGGTGGGACGATGCTGGTGCTGTCGGCCCTGGGAGCTGTTGGCCCTGGGAGCTGTCAGCCTCGAGCTGTCGGCCTCGGAGCTGTAGGCCTCGGAGCTGTCGGCCAAGGAGCCGTCGGCCATTGGGGCCGTCAAGGAGCCGTCGGCCATGGAGCCGTCGGCCATTGGGGCCGTCGGCCATGGAGCTGTCGGACATGGAGCCATCGGCCATTGGGGCCGTCGGCCATGGGGGCCGTCGGCCATGGAGCCGTCGCCATTGGGGCCGTTGGCCATTGGAGCCGTCGGCCTCAGAGCAGTTGGCCTTGAAACTCTCGGTCATTGGGCTTAGAGAAATTGGGTGCACGTGGCTTTATAAGGCCATAAACGCTACTGTGGCCGAAGGGCCCTTTGGAGGCCAAAGGGGGGGCTCGTCAGTTTCCTTCCTTCACGGTTCTCTAACGGCGTTGGATCAGCCACATCAAATACCATGACAAGGCTGGCCCCCTACGAGGATTGGCTGGAGGCAGCACACCTCAAGGCAGATGAAGCTGAGGAGCATGCTGAGAAGGCAGAGGCAAACGACCAGGCCGCTAAAGAAAGGGCTATCAAGACAGAGGCTAACGCCCGGGCCACCTAGGAGAGGGCCAGTGGCACCAAGGCGGAGGCTCGGGCCACCGAGGAGAGAGCCATTAAGGCCATGGAGCAGTATAAAGGCTCTGTGGCTTTTGTTGAAGAAGTGACGAAGACAGCCCTTGACACGTATTTCAAGGGCTTCAAGGATTACGAGGAGAAGATAGCTCAAGCCTTCAACATTGCTGGCCTCGAGGATATTCAACCTGGAGACCCAAAGGAAGGGAGCCGAAGGGGGATGCACCGTCGATGATGGACCCAAGCCCAACGGTCGTAGGCTCTTATGTATTTTTCCTTTTTGTTTCAAGGTTTTTGTAATCTGACATGAGACGGTATTATTGTAATACACTTGAATATCAATGAAAGGAAATTTCTTGTCAAGTATTGCGTACTTGGTTTTTGTAATGCTTTCACTTCCTTGTGTAATTTGCATTTCGCATTCATGTGTTGGCTTTAGCCTTTGACTTTGTTAAGCATGTCTTACTCCTCGTGTCGCCTCAGGAGTTGGCGTTTCGATCCGGGGCTTGAATGGATTTGCAATGATGGCCAAGTCCTTTAGCCCTCCAGGGGCTACGGGCAAAGTCGGGGTGGAGCCGCTTGCTTTTTGATTGGTGAGGGGCAAGCTGAGCTCCCTCGGCCTATTGAGGCATCTCGTGATTTGTATCAAGTGAGTAAATTTAGTTTAGGCCTTACCCAACCGGTTGTTGTGATCCTATCCGGCGATCACATGGATGCTCTTCGGGTGGTCGCTGGGGCCGACTTAGGGCCGCTAAGGTAGGCTTGTCGATGTTGAGGCCGGCTCGAGGGTTACTTGAGCCTTTTAGAACCAACTCAAGGATTGCTTGGGCCTACCCGAGGGTTGACTCGAGGGCCGCTGAGATTGACTCGAGAGCCTTTTAGAACCAACTCGGGGGTTGCTTGGGCCTGTCTGAGGGTTGACTCGAGAGCCACTAAGACCCACTCGAGAGCCTTTTGGAACCGACTCAGGGTTGCTTGGGCCTGCCCGAGGGTTGACTCGAGGGCCACTGAGACCGACTTGAGAGCCTTTTAGAACCGACTCGGGGGTTGCTTGAGCCTGCCGAGGGTTGACTCGAGGGCCACTAAGACCGACTCGAGAGCCTTTTAGAGCCAACTAGAGGGTTTCTTGGGCCTGCCCGAGGGTTGACTTGAGGGCCGCTGAGATTAACTCGAGAGCCTTTTGGAACCAACTCGGGGGTTGCTTGGGCTGCCCGAGGGTTGTTGAGAAGTTGATCTTCAGGTTGTGAAGTGAGTTGGATGAGGAGACAAAGTATTTGAAGCTCCTTTTATTCTCATCAGCTGGATGTGTACATCATTAATAATATTGGTGGAGGTGTTCGCATTCCAGGTGTGAGAAATTGGCTTCCATCAAGCCCTTCGATCTGATATGCTTCTCGGTAAAGCGCTTCGACGACTCGATAGGGCCCCTCCCAGTTAGGAGATAGTTTGCTCCCCTTCGTTGGCTTGGAGATTTCAGCTCGTCTGAGGATCAGGTCCCCAGGGCGCAATATCTTTGGATGGACACGGGCATTGTAATACTTCGTAGCTTGTTGGCGAAATGCTGCCATTCTGAGCTGCGCCCGATTGCGTGCCTCATTGACACTGGCTCTCAGTTGAGTAGGATTATCTTCTTCATTGTATGACTCCACTCGCGGGCTTGGGAGACCAATCTTCACAGGGATGACTACTTTTGATCCAAAGACGAGGCTGAAGGAAGTCTCCCTGATTGAAGTCCTCAAAGTTATGTGGTAGGCCCAAAGCATGCTCGGAAGCTCTTCCACTCATTTGCCTTTGAACTCATCCAACTGGACCCTGAGTCCATGGAGGATAGTTTGGTTCATAACTTCAACTTCTTCGTTGGTCTTTGGATGGCCAACAAAGGTAAACCGATGGGAAATGCTCACTTGGTACAGAATTCCTTGAAGGTGGCATTATCGAATTGACGGCCATTATTGATGATGATGATATAGGGTAACCCGACGCGGCAGATGATGGACTTCCGAAAGAAAGATTTCACCTTGCTCTGGGTAATCCATGCTAGTGCTTCAACCTTGACCTATTTGGTGAAGTAGTCGATGCGACGAGCAGGAATCTCCGTTAGTATGAAGCTGGAGGGAATGGTCCAAGGATATTCATTCCCCATTGGGTAAAGGGCCAAGGAGATGAGAGCGGGCTTAGCTGAAAAGCGGGCTGCCATTGGATGTGAGCATATCGTTGGCAGTTGTCACACTTTTAAACTAGCTCAGTAGCGCCTTCTCACATGGTAAGCCAGTAGTATCCCTGGCGGGAGAGCTTTATATGCCAGCGATCTGTCCCTTAGGTGGTTTTCACAGATGCTTTCATAAATCTTTCGAAGGACATAATCGGTGTCTGTGGGGCCGATGCATTTGAGAAGGGGGTAAGAGAAAGATCTATTTTATAATTGTTCATTCAGCACCACAAACTTGGAGGCTCCTCATTTGAGCAACATAGCCTCTGCGCGATCGGCAAGAAGGGTGTCGTCAGTAAGGTAGTGGATGTAGGCATCCATCCATGTTGGCTCCTGTGTGACTAGTGGAGCCTCTTCTGTGCATCGATGCTTGGGGCTTCCAGATGCTCGATGTAGGTTCTCCCCAGGGCGTTGTCCACCGAGGTAGCCAACTGGGATAGGGCATCGACTCTGGTATTTTTTCCTCTTAGGATATAGCTGATGCTGAAATAGGTCAATGAGGAGGTTTGCGATCAGACCTTATTCAAATATTGAGACATAATATTAATAGGGTTTCGGGCTTCATATTTTCTAGTGATTTGTTTGGAGATGAGCTAGGAGTCAGTAAAGGCTCTGAGAAGCTTTACTTTGAGCTTCTGCACGAGCTTTATTCCTGCCAATATGGCTTCGTACTCAGCTTGATTATTTGTGATCTCAAAAAGGAATCGGAGAGTGTACTCCACCATCATTCCCTTTAGGCTTATAAGAAGAGGCCTGCTCCACTCCCTTGAAAGTTTGAGGCACCATCTACATGGAGGATCTAGGTCTTTCCTGCTTCTTCAGGCTCAGCGTTTGGGCATGCCAGAGGGGATTCTTCTGACCGCTCCTCGGTCCAGATGCACTAGACCAAGAAATCCGCTAAGACTTGGGACTTCATGGCTGATCTTGGCTAGAACGAAAGGTCGAACTCTCCTAGCTTGATTTCCCATTTGGCTAGCCAACCAAAGGTGTCAAGATGAGCCAAATGGTTTTGAGAGGTTGGTCTGTGAGCACCATGATCAGATAGGGTTGGAAGTAGGGCCTGAGACATTGAGCAAAAATTTTTAGCGCAAAATAATTTTTTCAATTTTAGAGTACTTGATCTTCGGGTCATGAAGTACTTTGCTAGTATAGTAGACCAGCCTTTGCATCCCATCGAGATCAAAGCGGACAAGGATGGAGCTGACCGCTTCTGGGAAGGTGGTGAGGTAGAGGAAGAGGCCCTCTCCTTCTTTCGACTTTGATAGCAGTGATGGGATTGACAGGAACTCCTTCAGCTCCTCAAAGGCCTTCTGACAATCTTTCGTCTATACGAAGCTATTCACCTTGCGCAAGGCTTTGAAGAATGATAGATACCTTTCAACTGACTTTGACAGGAAGCGATTCAGGGCGGCCACCCTCCCGATGAACTGCTGCACCTCCTTCTTATTGGTGGGTTGCCTCATATCGAGGATGGCTTAAATCTTCTTTGGGTTTGCCTTGATCCCTGACTTTGTTACTAGGAATCCGGGAACTTCCCCATAGTGACTTCAAATGCGCACTTGCGGGGGTTCAGCTTCATCCAGTAGCGGCGAAGATTATTGAAAGTCTCTTCCAAATCAGTGACATGGTTGGTAGTGTAGGTGCTTTCGGTCAACATATCATCCATGTACACCTCCATGTTTCACTTGATATGGTCTTTAAGGACCTTATTCATCAATCTCTGGTAAGTGGCCCCTGCGTTTTTTAAACCAAAGGGCATTACCTTATAACAATAGATTGCCTTTCTCGGTTATGAAGGAGGTATTCTCCTCATTTCTTGGGTCCATCCTTATTTGATTGTATCCCGAGAAGGCATTCATGAAGCTAAGGAGCTCATGGCCAGATGTGGCATCGACCAGTTGGTTTATTTTGGGCAATGAAAAGCTATCTTTTGAGCATGTTTTATTGAGGTTGGTTAGTTGATGTAGAACCTCCAGTTCCCGTTCACCTTGCGGACCATTACTAAATTAGCCAACTAGTTTGGGTAATGTGTTTTCCGAATATGATCAGCGATGAGCAGTTTATTAACCTCCTCATCGATAGCCTTCTGCCGCTCAGGGGCAAAACTTCTCTTCTTTTATCGGACTGGTCGGTACTTTGAATCGATGTTGAACTTATGGGTAATTACCTCTGAAGGTATACTGGACATGTGTGATGCTGACCAGGCAAAGACATCTGAGTTAGCCCACAAAAAGGTGAGAACCTAGTCTCTTGCTTCTGTAGGAAGGAGCTCGCTGATCTGGACTATCTTTGTCGGGTCATCTCCCAGTGGGAAGGCCAATAGGCGTTCAACTAGCTCTCCTCTTTTCTTTGACTCCTTGGGGTTGAGCAGCTCTGGAACTAGCGAAGTGATCACCTCCTAGGGGCTAGGGGCCATATGATAGCATAGCTGCACTGGGCTTTGCTCTTCATGCATCTCGCCGATCCCATTGCTGATGGGGAACCTGATGAGAAGGCACCTGATGGAGATGACTGCATCAAGGAGGTTTAGACCAGGCCGCCCGAGTATGGTGTTGTAGGCTAATGGCACCGAACAATCAGGAACCTCCTGAGGACCGTGCTTTGGCATGATGGCGTCCCTGCTATGATCGAAAGGGTGATCTTGCCTTCCACCCTTACAGAGTCTCCCATGAAGCCAACCAGGGGTGCAGTCATAGGCTGGAGAGAATAGGAAGATAAATTCATCCAAACAAAGGCATCATAAGTAAGGAGGTTGGCAGAGCTTCCACTATCAAGGATTCTTTTTATAGAGTGTTTAACGATCATCATAGAGATGATGATGCTATCATCATTTGGATTGTTCACCCCCGCTAGATTCCTTTCTAAGAAGGGAATTATAGTTTCTATCCCCCTCCCCTCCTAGTGGCCTATTGGAAGTGTGGCTTGCCTCCCAGGAAATCATGCCAACTGTCTTCTTGGTCGAGATGTTGTTAATGTTGGCATGGTTAGGTGGAGGTCCCACTTGGCATGGAGTAGCCAGGGACCCTCCTTGGACGAACTTTTCAAGGTAGCCTCGCTAGATGAGCTCCTCGATCGTGCACCTTAGGTGATGACAGTCTTATGTATCGTGGCCTTAGTCCTGGTGAAAACGATAATAGCGGCTCCTGTTGCGGGCGACTCCCGGCCTCAAAGGAGCTGGACGCTGGAGATATGGCTCACCCTCGATCTCCATAAGGATGTGAGATTTGGGGCAAGGAGAGGGGTAGGTTGTCTTCCTTGGAGGCAAAATTTTGATGCCAATTATCTGGTTAGTGCGGAGGCTCGGGCTTCTTAGGGCGAGGTTCGCTTGGCTCCGCGCGGACCTATTTCTTATTAGACCTCCCATCAACTTTCCTGCGCATGGAGTTAGCTTCGTTGGTGCGTATGTACTTTTGCAAATGACTCAGAGCTTGGCGTAAGAGTTAGGGGGCTTCTTGTCAAGAGAATAAGTAAAGTGGGAGGGACGAAGTCCTCGCAGCAGGGCTAGGGTGGCCACAGAATCATCGAGATGGTAGACCTCGAGAGTGATCATCTTAAAGTGGGCCACAAAGTCTTTGAGTGATTCTCTGTCCTTCTATCGAACGAAAAATAAGCTATCAGCCACTCGGGGAATCCTTCGACTGGCATAAAAATGCGCCAGAAAGGTCCTCTCTAGCTACCGAAAGGAGTCGATGCTACAAGGCGGTAGGTAAGAGTACCAGGCATGCGCAGCCTTTCAGAGAGTGGTAGGGAAGGCAATGCAGAGGACATCGATTGCCCCTTGAACTTGCATGAGAGCCTTGTAGCTCTTGAGATGATCAAGCGGATCCATAGTGCTGTCATACCTGTCCAACTAAGGGAGGCGAAACCAAGAAGGAACCAGCTCCTCCATGATGCAGCGAGTGAGGGGGGATGACTTTCATAGTCTACCTCCGACTGGTTGTTGAGTCTGCGACTGAGCTCTTCCAACCGTCGGTGGTACTCGTCTAGATGTCTCTCTACCCAGTGGTTGATGTGTTCACAAATGGACTCCTCCCTGAAGACTCAAAGGACGAGTAGGGAGAGGGGTGGCGCTGGTGATGATGTCCCCATTCGGGCTCCCTCCTATGCTGCCACCTGAGAGAGGGACTACTCGAACGTAGGTGAAAGATCGTGGCCTCTTGGGGCCTTCATGGCGGTGGTGCCTTAATGAAGCACGATGGTGATGAATGTTTCGCTGGGGAGATCTCCTGTAAGTAGATTGCTGGTTGGCTTGAGCGGCTACCACGTGTGGCGAGGGAGGCCTAGGCTGCTGCTGTGTGGCCACGGAGTACTGCTCTTATAGCTCATGGACTGCTGCCACCAACACCTGACTTGTTGGGTGAGGGTGACAAGCTGGTTAGGTTGAGTGGTCTGAGGTGGTGGTGAAGGCGGAGTAGAGAAGCTGGCCTCCAGCTGCTCAATCCGCTGAGAAAGCCCCCCTACGCGGCTGGTGGAGGCTTCCTGGGCGTGCATCACCATGATCGTTGTCTTAGGGGAGCAAGGACTTGTAGCTTAGTGTTGCATAGCTTTCTTTCCCCTTTCGTCGCCCCCCTTCCTAGCGTGCCAATCTGTTGGTACCAAATCACCTCTCTCAATCATCTGCGAGCATCTGGTCACCTTCTCCAGCGAGCCTGAGATCTTCCGACGGGCTTTGCTCCAATTAGGATCCTGCAAGTTCCGAGGGCGGGTGATTCCGGCGGGGGCTCTCCAACGCTCAAGTAAGTGTTCAGGACAATAGCTGTAAGTTTGAGAGAGCAAGAGCTCGAATGAGTTCTTTTGCGTCTAAGTGCTCATACCTAGTCGAGGGTCCTTTTTACTCATTTTATGGTTATTCGCGAGCCTAGAGGTGCAGCCACCTAGAAGAGAATGATCGGCGTGGCAGCAATGGGGTGTGCCTTTCTCATGGCATGTCAGAGCTACCAGGCCACGTCCCGTTCCAAGGGAGGGGGGTGTTCCAAACTGGTTAGTGGGCCAGGTCCTGCCAAACGCGGTGGCCACAGAGAGATTGGTGGGCCAGGTCCCGTCAAACGTAGTGGTTGTAGAGAGATTGGTGGGTCAAATCTCGTCAAACGTGATGGTTGCAGAGAAGTTGGTGGGCCAGATCCTTTCAGACATGGTGGCCACAGAGAGGTTGATGGACCAGGTCCTGTCAGACATGGTGGCCGCAGAGAGTGAATCTAGAGGCTGAGGTCGAAGCTGACTTCGGAGGCCGGCCAGGGTGGATTCGATAGGTCGGTGGCCTCCGTCTTTCGGATGTGGACATGCTAGCCCTGCCAGGTGACTTCCACCGTTGGCCAATCCTAATCATTGATTTAAACATTGCTTTATCAGCCATGTTGACCCAATTGATGATTTTGATGATTAACAAAACTATTTGAGTATAACTAATGGAGGCTCTAATGATTTTGATTAAGTGTTTCAGATTGTAAGTCTATTGAATGATCAAAATCAGGAGTTACATCGTGTTCTGGATCGAATCTAATGTCTAGGTAAGATTGCAGACATTAGAGTCGACTCCGAGAATCACAGAGCCGACTCCGGATCTGGCACGGAAGTTAGAGTCGACTCCGAG